>SJYV01020683.1:503060-572788 GCA_006410875.1 Neotragus pygmaeus
GGATTTCCCAGGCAAGAGTACTGGACTGGGTTGCTTTCAGGCTGGCCTGTGCTAAAATAAGAGCTACTGCACAAGTCTAACAGTCTAAAGAGCACCACACCCAAAGCCTCTCTAGCACTACAGGGGCTGATAAGCCTCTTAGATCTCAAGGACTGATACTGAGTTCATCTCTATGAACTCCATGAAGCAGAGGAAAAGATGAGAAATATTCCCAACCATTCTTCTCAAATGGAGAAGACTAATTTATCTTCTCCCTCTATCAGATTAGTTTATCTTCAGAGCATCCTGATTCTAAAAAGTTCAAACATTGGAAATCAAGTAATTAACTAAATGGTACATTGTGAGGCTCAAAGAGAATTTTTTTTTTTTTTTTTTTGATGGGACAGGGTGATCAACTGATGCTCTGCTACTAAGTTGCTAAGTTGCTTCAGTCCTGTCCGACTCTGTGCAACCCCATAGATGGCAGCCCACCAGGCTCCCCCGTCCCTGGGATTCTCCAGGCAAGAACACTGGAGTGGGTTGCCATTGCCTTCTCCAATGCATGAAAGTGAAAAGTGAAAGTGAAGTCGCTCAGTCATGTCTGACTCTCTGCAACCCCATGGACTGCAGCCTACCAGGCTCTTCCATCCATGGGATTCTCCAGGCAAGAGTACTGGAGTGGGGTGGCCATTGTTCAGGAGCTTCCAATTTCCTCTGATTCCTTCCTATGCTTCAAATATGTTATTAACACTTCTCAAATTCAATCGCCACTTGACACATACCTCTGAAACAAGCCTGAAGCAAAGGCTTTTCATTCACCTCATGTGTTTGGGGATCTCACTTTAGGCCATATATAATAAGCCCTCTGGCCCTCATCTTCAGGAATTAGATAGGGTCTCATGCTAGAATAAACATTCTAGTTGAAAAAGATTTAGGTTTTGAGTTATGCTTTTGAGGTTTTCTTTTTATCAGAAAACTGTCTCAGGACCCCCGACAAATTCACTGCCAGGACTAAGTATTTAGCAAAAGAATATAACTGTGTCCTCAGAAAAATCTTCTGTGTGACTCCGTTTGTCACTATGGAGACCACAGAGCCTTGCTTACTTACAAGTTTTACTATCACCTCTCATCTCCTCCCACACATCTAGGAAATGGGTTATGGATCTCTTTTGGATGCCCAGAAGATTATCCTTGGGATATATTCCTGATGCATAATGTCACTGACCTTCCACTCTCTTTATCCATGGCTTTTGGGAGTGCTGCCCTATTTTGTTATCTGAGTGGCTATCTGCAGGTCTGAATTTCCATCTGCTTTTTCATTACCAGTTGGCAGAGGGGTGACTAAGACTGAAGACCATTATGGGGTTTCCCATGGGCTCAGATCTCTGTGGGGGGATGTCAAAGTATCCTTGCTTGCATGTTATCATAATCCTTTTCAAATGTATATCTTCATGACTTTATCTTCACAGCTTCTAGATTCAACTTGACGCTGAGAGAGTCAGGCAGAGCAGTGGGTTACCACCAGTCTTAGAGCACTGAAAATTCTCTTCCTTTCCTTCTATTGAGCTCTTCAGGGGCCTCTCCCTGTAGAGTTGCTAAGGCATATTGTCTCAGATATGATCAGATTCCAGTTATGTAAGAACATTTTCTTCCTATTCTTTCTTTGTATTGTGGTTACTTACTTTTCTTTTTAATTTAGCATTTTAAAAACTCTTTACTTTTGTATCATTTTAAACTCTGACACAATTTCCAAGATTATGATAAGGAACTCCCATATACTCTTCACCCAGATCTATAAATGTAGATTTTGCCAAATCTGTATTTGCTTTATCAACCATTTAAGAATAAGTTATAGATATTATGTCCTTTTACCATTAAATACTTCATTAGGTATTTTCTAAAACCAGAGACATTCTCCAACATGCTATGGAATAATTATAAAATTCAGGACATTTAACACTGATACAATATTATCAATTAATCTGTAGTCCATATGCTAATTTCACCAATTGCCCCCATAAGGTCTTCTATAGCTGTTTGTTTTCCTAACCAAGATGAAGTCTTGGATCCCTTGTAGCTTTTGGTTGTCATGTGTCTTTCCATCCACTTAGCTGGGCCAGCTCCTCAGACCACTGGAATGTTTTCTTGCTTAGAATATTGACAAATTGAGAGAATAGTGAGTGTTTGTCCCTAAACAGCTCTCTGTTTCATCAGATTCCCATGCCTAGAACTCAAGTGTTTCTCCACAGATAGTTTTCCACTTATTCAGAACAGTGCTATCTCTGGCCCTAAAAGGTTGTGTGTGCTTAGCCACTCAGTCATATCCAACACTTTTGTGACCCAATGGACTGTACCCTGTCAGGCTCCTCTGTCCATGAAATTTTCCTGGCAAGAGTACTAGATTAGGTTGCCATTTCCTCCTTCAGGGGATCTTTCTGGACCAGGGATCAAACCCTTGCCTCCTGCATTTCCTGCATTGCAGGCGAATTCTTTACCACTGAGTCTAGAGATAATTTTCTTGCTTATTCAAAACAGTGCTGTTTCTGGCTCTAAAAGGTTAAGCCAGGATGTGTCAGCATGCAGAATAAGATTATACTTGGCTACAGTGAGTGTGTCCCAGACTGCTGCAGTCTCATCCCCTCTGGACTCAGTGGGCAATATGAACAGTGAGGTTTAGATTTACTTGTGGCCAGGACCACATTATTTTTGAAAGAGCAGGAACCTTTCATGTTCCATTTCCTCCAGGTAATCTTGGATGAGGTGATGTTTATAGACCAGAGTAAATGACACCAGAATTCATCAAAAGCCAAATAAAAGCAGAACCAGTGACAGAATTGGTGTTTGAACAGTGTGATTTATACTGAGTAATGATTCTCTTTCAGCAAATCAGCTCCTGCTACTAATGTCAATTATAAATAGACAGTGGCTGTGCTTCTGACATGGAGATTGATCAACAAAGGAAAATTATTTCTGGAAAATATTATTTCTATATATCTGTCAGAAAGAAATTAAGAATTCTATAAAATCCGTACTTTTTCTCTCTCTTTTTAATTTTGTATGAGTGAAATTTGAATTGTGAAGAAGTATGTGAATAAATGCTCTCAGTCTTTACATCAGGAAAGGAAATTTCTTTTGAAGTCTGGTACTTTGGGTTTTTTGTAGAGAATGTGAACAGAGCTCCTTCTTTCTACCCCTTAAGGGAGGGAAAGAACAATTTTCCTGTCATGCTGAAACGTGGGTTTGATGCTAACCTGTCAGCATGCCATTAGTATAAAAATATTTTTGTTGTGTGTTGCTTCTCCAAGCTCCACTAGTACAAATGTGTACATATTTGTCAATCAGTTGTCATCCTTTGAGATCCTTGTGTTTGGCCTACTTTAACTTTGATTTTCCTTTGCTCAGAGCGTCCTTTTAGTGCCCTAGAAGCAAGCTGCAATTTTGAGGAAGACCTCTGCAACTTTTACCAAGACAAAGAAGGTTCAGGCTGGACCCGAGTGAAAGTAAAAGCAAACATGTATCGGGCAGGAGACCACACTTCAGGCCTAGGTAAATCAAGAGTCCCTTGTGTGAGATGTGGTGGTGGGGGTTAGTATTCATGCTCCATTTTCCAGTTGTTCTCACCAAGACACCAGCTTGAAAGAGGGGAGTGGGTGGGGGGGACAGCTGTGAAGAAGCAAAGAGAATAGGTAATCTTGGGTTTGACCGTTTTTCAAAACTGGAATTCAAGTTGCTGTGCTAGCAGATGCATTTACCAGTTAATTAAATAGTCAAACCTTTGGAAATTGCTCTTCATTTTAGATAGAGAAGTACCTTTAAAAACCTATTAGATTCCAATTACATGAGATATCCAGAAAAGGCAAATCCATAGAAACAGAGAGCAGATTAGTGGTTGCCAGGGGCTAGGGAGAGGGGGTGGCGAGTGACTATTCAATGGGTATAGAATTTTCTTTTGAGGTAATGAAGACATTCTGGAAGTAGGTAATAGTGGCTGTATAGTCATTGTGATAGTACTAAATGCCACTGAATTGTACTCTTTAAAATGGTTAAAATGCTAAATTTCACGTTATATGTGTTTTATTGCAGTAAATAATACATAGTGGGACATAAAAGCTATCACAGCTGTTGGGAAATATTGGGTGGGCACTTGATGGATGGGCCTACACGAAGCTCTTAGAAATCAGTGTGAGCTCCCCCAGTGTAAGGATTATCTATCACCATAAAGACAGCCCTTGTGAAGTCCACTCCAATAGAGACTGGTGGAAAGGGCTTGTTCTCAAAGGGTTACTGTCTAACTAATATACTGGGTATGGGGGTGACTTACCAGAAAGCTGATGAAGCTGGTTTCAGGGCCCCTCATTTTCACCAGGCGCTTGCAATTTTATACATGTAATTTTATATTCTTTGCTTAGAGGTTGCAAAACTTAAAGAATTACAGAATGAACACCTATTCTGACCTTGGCCAGCCTAAACCCTGGGGGGATATGATAGTGAACAAATCAGGTATATATGCCACCCTCACTGGCTGACCATTGTTTCAGTGGGCAAGAAAAACACAACAAACATATATACAGATAGATATTACGTGATTACAAATTGTGCTGTGTGCTGTGAAAGAAATAAAGAGTGAGCTGAGAGAGAATAAAGAACCTCCTTTTGGTTGAAGATTCAGAGAAGTGAGTTTTAGCTGGAAGAATGGGAGCAACCCAGGCAGAAGGAACAGCATCTCTGAGGGCCTGGAGTTTGGAAAGAGCCAGACACTGCCAGAAATTAGGTTAGTGTGGCTGCACCATTGCGAGGAAAGTAAAGTAAGATGAAGCTAGAAAGGGAGATAGGCCATAGATGCGGCAGGCCAGAGTAAGCAACTGGGATTTTAATATAAAGGAAATGAGAAGCTATTGATAGGTTTTAAGTAGAACAGTGAAGGATTAAATTTAGACCTAAAAAGATTGCTCTGGCTGGTGTATGGCTACCTGTGTTAGTCTGCTCAGGCTTCCATAACAAAATATCACAAATTAGGTGACTTAAACAACAGTTTGTTTTCTCACAGTTATGGAGGCTGGGGAGTCCGCAATCAAGGCACCACTGGGGTTGGTTTCTGGTGAGACATCTCTTCCTGACTTGGACAAGGCACCTTCTCACTGTGTCTTCATATGGCCTTTCCTCTGTGTGTGCACAGGGGGAGATGGGGCTGGGGGCAGAGGGGTTGGGAGAGGAGAGAGAGAGATGTTGTTTCTTCCTCTTCTTACAAGGACACCAGTTGCATAGGTGTTAAAGCTTCGACTTTGTAACTCATTTAACCTTAAATTGCCTCCTTAAATGCCCCATCACCAAATATGATCACATTGGGGGTTAAAACTTCAGCATATGAATTAGGGTAGGGGAGGGGACATAATTCAGTCCATAACAACACTTATAAAATTACCAAAGCTTATTAAGCTTTTGCCAGATTAAATAAAACCAAACTGTATACCAAAGACTGCTCCCAAAAGAGAATTGATGGAGGAGAAGAAAAAGGAAAGGGGGAAAAAAAGTAAGGTATTAGCTTTTTCTTTCTGCCCCATCTTTGTAAGACACAGGGACCTGTTTTAAGTTGACCATGAGGGTGGTAGAGCAGATGGTAGGGGAGGTTCTTGATCCTATTTTTTCATGTTATCTAAAAGAAGTAGGGGAAAATCAGACCTTCAGCACCTGAGAGGGTCCATCTGATTAAAAACCTGCTTTTTAGGATCCAGTTTAACATATGACCCAGAGAGTAAGCTTTGCCTGGATACATAAGCCACTCCGACCCTTCACTCCTTAAGGACTGTCAGACCCTGCAACCTCTCCCACTCCACTGGTCATTGTGTTGCAGGAAGGGGGACCCCTTCCAGGGCCCAAAACTGGGCTCTTGTCTAACACTCGGAAAAGAATTGTCTGAGGAGACACATCTGCTGACAAAGCAAGAGATTTTATTGGGAAGGGCACCCGGGGGGAGAGCAGTAGGGTAAGGGAACCCAGGAGAGCTCTGCTTCGCGTGGCAGTCTCTGTGTTTATGGTGATGGGATTAGTTTCCGGGTGGTCTTTGGCTAATCATTTTAATTCAGAGTCTTAGTGGCGCACGCATCACTCAGCCAAGATGGATGTTAGCGAGAGGGATTCTGGGAAGTGCTCAGACACGTGGTGTCTTCTTTCGACCTTTCCTGAACTCTTCTGGTTGGTGGTGGCTGGCTAGTTCCGTATGAGTATGAAGTCTCTCAGCGGGGAGTTGTTAGGGGAAGCACACTGATTAAAACTGCCCACCCTGGCCAGGCACCATAGTAACCATTTGCATGAGTTGTTTTATGACGGGAGATCCTGGTAAAAATACAGAACTAATAAGCCACCACCAACCGGAAGAGTTCGGGAAAGGTAGAAAGGAAACACTGCGTGTTTTGAAACAGAGCAGTTCTCCTGGGTTCCTTTACCCTATTGCTCTCTACCCGGGTGCCCTTTCCCAATAAAATCTCTTGCTTTGTCAGCACATGTGTCTCCTCGGACAATTCATTTCCGAGTGTTAGACAAGAGCCCAGTTTCGGGCCCTGGAAGGGTTCCCCCTTCCTACAACAATTGCAGAGATAATAGGAAAGTCTACTCTGTCCTTGTGTTCTCTGCGATCCAGTACTACTCAGTCTAGTTGTCAGCTCTTTGTCTAAAAAATAGAGAATCACAAGATGATTTCATCCTTTTTGTTTCATGAATGGTTATGGAATTCCCTGGCAGTCTGGTGGTTAGGACACTATGTTTTTTTTTTAACTGATGAGAGCTAGGGTTCAATCCCTGATGGGGGAACTAAGATCCTATAAGCCACATGGCATGGCCAAAAAAAAAAAAAAAAGTGTACATCTTAATTGATGGCTAAAACCTGAGTATGTGCAGTTGGAAATCTATGCTGGTTTATGAAGTTATCTTAAAATTGGAGGCTTATTAGGAAAAGAGTCACACAGATATTTTCTATCACCCAAGCCACAGACATTGTTAAATACTATCACTTAAAACCTATAGAATAGTCTCTTTTGGCAAATTCCACTACTTTAACCAAATTTTTCCACTTGATGATCTGGGCTGAATTATTTAGGTTTTTCTTTGCTGATGCACTGAAAGCTTTGTCCTATTCACAGGGTATTTCTTGCTGGCCAACACGAAGCTTACATCACAGCCTGGCTACATTGGAAGGCTCTACGGTCCCTCCCTGCCAGGAAACCTGCAGTATTGTTTGCGTTTCTATTATGCCATCTCTGGATTTTTAAAAATGAGTGACACCCTAGCAGTTTATCTCTTTGAAGAGAACCATGTGGTTCAAGACAAGATCTGGTCTGTGCTGGAGTCCCCAAGGGGCGTTTGGATGCAAGCTGAAATCACCTTTAGGAAGCCCATGCCTACCAAGGTACCGTAGAATCTTTCTGCAATTTCCAGTCACTGGACTGGGTTAGTGAATTTCTGTTTAATTATTTTCAACTGATGATGCATTGTTTTTCTTCTGTTCAAGCTGAAAGTCCCACCCTCACATCCTGTTCCCAGGCGTGTGTGAGTTATAGCCTCCACTTCTTTTCAGTTTTATGTCTCTCGGAATCATGGCCACATAGGGAGTTTGCTTGTTGTTTAATTCTTAGGTTCCCTGAAAATAATCCAAAGAGAGAGAATATGTGAATAAAGTTCTACATTGAGGCTTTAAGGTCAACACCCTAAACCTCTAGCTGAACACAGGATGGGGAAGCTCAGTAAAATAGGAGAGCCAACTCAGACAGAAAGAATTTACATAAGGGAACCATCAGAAGCTTATTGATAGAAGTAAGAAAACAAAGAGATCTTTATTGCAAAGGAAATACAAAAGAAAATTGTGATCTCTTGAATTTTAGAGCTCATAAACTTAAGGAAGCTTAACAGATACGATAAATTCTGTCAACTATTAATACAACCCAGATTACAACTAGAATGGGAAAACCTGTTTTGTTTCACCTGCCAGTTGGTGAGAAGATCTCTCTCATGCACCCTCTGTGCAAGAAAGAAGGTCCCTTCCTTCAAGCAGATGTCTCACACAACGGCAGCTCAATAGATATATCATTGAAGAATGGCTGTTTAGTTGATCATGTTCTTAACTAGGCTTCCGAAGAAAAGATACACACAGCAGAGCAGTAGAACTTTCTTCAAGCACATTAATGGTCCACATTTCTCTTAGTTATACCATTTGGACAGAAACATAGGTTTGTCTATAACTTCCTAGCAAAGAAATTTTGTACACCTTTCGCATCACGATGTTGGCTTGATTACTCTTAGTCCATTAGAATACACACCAGGGCATGATTAAATCTTTACAATGATTAATCAAAGATCTCTGAAAATATTTACAAAAAAAATTTTTCCGCATTGCTAGGCAAGAAAAAATGATGATTATAGTGACATGACAGCCTCCTTAACTTACTGATTTCTAAAAGAGTCAAACCAATTTATGATACCTATAGTAGAATATAAGCACAGAAGTCTTACCATATTCTCATAGGCACTGCTTTTATTGTTTTCATGCTAACTAAATAGGTAGTCCCCATTACCAATTATTTAACTCTCTCTAGTTATGGTAACACTCACACACCAAACATGTACCTAATCTATACAATCAGGGATGCACATAATAAAATTTTTACTGTACTCCACACCCTCTGTTGCTAATGTTTTAAAAGAGGGAAAGTATAACAAGCATTTCATTCACTTATTTGACTTTCATTTATTTATTCATTTATTCAACCATACTTTATTAGGTATAAGTTCAGTGTAAGGGATATAAAGATCAATGAGGCTCAGATTCTGCTTTTGAGAATGAGATCACAAATGATAGAAAGTTAAGATACAAATATGTAAACAACTAACAACAGCGCAATCTCACTGCCTCACAGAACTGGACACATGAAAATAAAGATGAATAGAGGACCAGCTGAGCTGGTGTTGGGAGGGTAAATGTTCAGGCTGTGCTGGAGTCTCACTCCTGTTATGCGCTACCCACCTGACTCCTCCCTTCTCCCTGCTCCCAGCCCCTCATCCTTTACTCACAAAACATAGGCTGTTAGTAATTTATCAGCTCCTAGGTGTCAGTCCCTGCTCTTATTTGACTCCCATGGAATGGAAGGAAGCCACCCAGCAACTAAGGATGCCCCAGAGAATTTGCCCTTTTCTTCTTTGACTGACTTCCAACCCTCCCAGCAATCACACAAATCCTACCCACTACTTCAGGAAAATTTTATCTAGATCCAGTGGGGGCAGGGAAGTTCTTATGGCCTCAGAAGGAGCTAGTATGAATTCAGTCCCAGAGCTGATGAGGAGATGGTACAGTTCAACACAAGCAAACTCTGGACACGCGTCTGAAAGTGGTGAATAGTTTTTGGAAGGTCCTTGCTAAACAGAACCAGTTTCTCAGAGAGTGAGAGAACCATTTGACATTCATACAGACAGCACTGAGTAAGGTAGGAAACGAATACGTAACATATATAGGTAGAAACAAACATACATATGGTATTTCAGAGAAGAAATAAAAGGAAAAGTCAAAGTTTCCCTTACCACTCCTGTACTCAAACTCCAATTCTACTTCTTTTTCTAAATGTTTTTTTCCTGATTTTCTGATGTTTTTCTCTATAATTCCAGATATTCTATTTCTGCCTCATTTCTTGATTCATTGACCTTAGCAGTATTTGCTGACTCCTTTCTATAAAAGATAAGAAATTTAGCTTATTTATACTATTTCCTTTTGTTTTCTCTATCCTCCTTACAATTTTTTTGTTGTATTTTTATTTTTAACTTTCTCTTGGTTCCCTTTGTGACTCTGATACACCGAATCATCTGTTTTTGCTCCCATCGACTTCAGGTCATGTCCTATGACACTCCAGTATGTATGGTGAATACATTTTCACCCTTCTGTTTCCCCTACCCTCACTTACCCACTCCACCTCTCAGCTTTCTCAGCAATACGTTTGCTTGTACATAGAAATGGCTTAAAACATTTCAATTCCTCCAGTGAAGACTTTGAGCTTTGCCAACAGCAGAATTTCCACATATGAGCCGGCTTGGCAATTTGGAAGGGACAATACTGCCTCTGTAGGCAGCCATACCTCACATGATTGGGATTTTGTCATCTGCAATGATAGCAACAACCCAAGTTATTTCCACATGGCCCCAGAGATGCCAGACCATCCTTGGATGAGAACTGTGGCTTTATAAGTTAATTCTGAAAATTGAAATTAAGAGCTAGCCCCGCCTACAATCCACCTTTGCCTCCTTGGATCTGTGCTCTGCAGAGCAGCCTAGTGGTGATGAGGGAGCCTCCCCTTCAATGACCCTCTGGCTTCCTATTGCTCTTCTGGGAAAAGGCTCGCCTGCTCTGACATCAGCCCCTCCCCAGCCTTGCCTCTTACTCCCCCCATTCTAATAATATTGCAATCAGTTCCTGGAACACACTGCTCTCTTCCACCTTGGGCCATTGCACACCCAGTTTCCTCTGCCTACACTCTTGTTAATTCAGTCACTGGCTTGAACTTCCCTTCTGCAGAGACTCCTTTTCTGGCTCATTCCTCAGAACAGATTAGTGTTCCCTGGGCCTCCTAGGCCTCTTCTCCATCATTCTGGAGACAGGATAGCACAGCAATTAAAAGAAATGACTGAGGAGTCTGTTTTCAAATCTCCATTCTACCACTTAAATGACTTTGCAATCTTAGTTTTTTCCCTTAATTGAGATATGATTGACATGCGTTTGAGGGGCACAGTGTAATGGTTTGGTGTATATATTGTGAAATGGTTACCACAGTGCATCTAATTAACATCCATCACCTCACATAGTTCATGAGTATTTTTTCTTGTGATAAGAACTTCTAAGATTTACTCACTTAGCAACTTTCAAATATGCAATACAGTTTGCTAAATATACTCACCATGCTGCTCTTTATAAATTTAAAAGTGAAGAAACTGAAGTTTCCAAAAGTTAATATAGTCCTATTCTTGCTGTTACCTTGCCGCTGTACTCCAGACAAAATGCTTTACAGTTGTGCTTCTAAAATACATCTCAGATATGTTTACTTCTGTGACCCCAACCACCACCCTAGTCTAAGCCATCATTATTTCTTACCTAAATTACTCCCGTATCTTTCTCTCTGGTTTTTCTGCTTCCACCTTGCTCTCTACACTTGCATGCAGCCACCAGAATCATCATCTTGAAATGGAAATAGGATCAGGCCACTCTCCTGCCAGAAACTGTCTTATGGTCTAGAATAAAGCCCCATTCCCTCCTGTGGCTCATAAGGCCCTGTACCATCTGGCCCCTGCGTCCTTCGTGAACTTCACCTTCCTTTGCTCTGCCTATGATCCACGGTCACACAGTCCCCATGGTCCCGCTGGCCTTCTCTCTGTCTCCTGAGTTCCAAGGCCTTGCCTTCACTGGGGACATCATGCTTGCAGTCCCCTTGCCCACCTACCCTATGTCAAGATGGTTCTCGTTCTTCTGTCCTGGTCAGGTGTCTCCTTTTAAACAGGAACTGCCTGACCACCTGGTCTGCAACTGCTTTTTCCATCCCCAGATTATTCTACAAGATATCACCTAGTTTATTTTGTGCATAGCATTTACCCTGATCTGAAATTTTCTCATTTGTTTGTCCACTTGTTCATTATCCATCTCTTTTCCCATAAAAATATGACACTGAAAAATGAGTAAGTAAAAGAATGAGAGTGGACTTTCTAAGGCTGGTAAGTGACAGAGCTGGGGTATGATCCATGGTCTATAGACTGTCAGAAGCCTGCCCTTTGCCACTGGTATGGCAATCCCGGGTGCTCAGGATTTCCATCCAGTCTTGGGGAAGGCCTGTTCTTCTGTAGCTGGAGAATGTGAGGTTCCCAAATGTGCCTTGGGGCGTGGGCACCATCTTTTATTTAATTTAATTCTCACAACATTCTTGTAAGGGAAGTGAAGTATCTCCTTTTAGTGCCCTTGGCCTTCTAGAAGTCAAAGTTATACCAACCCCGGGTCACATCCTACTAGAAACGGATGCCTAAGCTCAGAGTTCACTGCATGTATGTCACTGCTGTGAGAAAAACCCTTCCCTGCCTCTGCTTCAAGTCCTCACTGCCCCATTCCTGAAGCCAATCAAGGGCCAGTGGTCAGGGACCAACTCACCTAGAGTGAGTGGCTGCCTTTTCATACCTGTTCCCTGGCTGAAATCCTTGTATGTGAATTTTGAATACACCTAGACTAATTTTCCGGAGAAGGTGATGGCACCCCACTCCAGTACTCTTGCCTGAAAAATCCCATGGACAGAGGAGCCTCATAGGCTGCAATCCATGGGGTCGCTAAGAGTCGGACATGATTAGCGACTTCACTTTCACTTTTCACTTTCATGCATTGGAGAAGGAAATGGCAACCCACTCCAGTGTTCTTGCCTGGAGAATCCCGGGACGGAAGAGCCTGGTGGGCTGCTGTCTATGAGGTTGCACAGAGTCAGACACGACTGAAGCGACTTAGCAGCAGCAGCAGCAGCCTAATTATCACTGGTAGAGATGTTTGGTATGTATGTTTGAGTATCTGTGCTGCATAGTCAAAATAATAACAACAATAATCTCTTACTTTCACATTGCTCCTTAGTGTAACCTGCTTTCATGAACATTATTTTCACCTCTCAGTGAGTTGACTTGTGAGGCTAGAAACGAGCCGAGTGAGGGCAGCCTGCACAGAACTGTAAAAATGTCAGGACTTTTTTCCCTCTTTCCTTTTGTTTTTCCCTACATGTTACCTCGTCTGTGCCTTCCCAGGTAGTTTCCACTCTGGATACTTCTTTACCTTTATTTCAACATTTGCTCTTACCCAGACCATTTTAAGGACAATGGGTTGATTTGATTAACAAGTCCCTGCTAGCTCCCCTACATAGTCTAATATTTGATGGAAACTATAATGTATATTAATATTTCTATTTAAGGAATAGTAGCAATGGTAAGAATTTTGCTGAGATCATTCTAGCCAAATAGCCATATGGATGGATTATGTATAATGTCACAGCTGCCAACAGGACTAGGAACTTTCATTGAATGCTTTCCATGTGCCAGGGGCTATGTTAAATATTCAACATGCATTACTTCATTCGATTCCACAACACCTTAGGAAAGAAGGCTGTGTAGTCCCATTTAACAGATGAGGGAAATTAAGGGCCTTGTTCAGCATCACACAGTTACTAAGAGGCAGAGCAGAGAGTTAAATCCAAGTCTTTTTCAATCCAGAAGCCATGCCTTTTGTACTATGCCTTTATGCCCCTAGCTCTCTTCTGGCTTATGTCAAAACTATAGGATCAGGTGAAGAGAAACCAGCCCTAACTCAAGACTTCCAAAGATTTCTGGGACTTTATTATTGACTCTCAGTTGTTCTATTTTAAAAATCACTTTGGCTCCAAGGAGCCAAAATTCAAGGTTCCAAGGTCAAAACTTTGGCTCCAAAGGTCAAAATTCATGGTGCTTCAAAATAGACAAAGGATATCTGTGGGGTAGAAGGAAGAATGGCATCAGGCCTGAGACTTGGCTGTGGAATCTCTGGCTTTTATGCCTTTATACTTGGTGCTAGTTATGTGAGTCTCTCTGAGCCTCACTCTTCTTCTTATACAAAATGGGTGTATTAGTAGTACCTACCTCATAGGCTTACGTTGGATGTAAAGCCCTCAGCTTAGCACCTGGCACGTAATTGCCATTGATTAAATGTAGCTGGAGAGAGAGCAAGAGTGAGAGAGAAAAGAGAATTCTTTAGTCTCTTTTGAATAAAGAGACTACAGGATTTTTTTTTCTAGGTCCTGATTCTCATAAGGATTCATAGACATCATCTCTTTCAGTTCAGTTCAGTTCAGTCACTCAGTCATGTCCGACTCTTTGCGACCCCATGAATTGCAGCATTCCAGGCCTCCCTGTCCATCACCAATTCCCGGAGTTCACCCAAACTCATGTCTATCGAGTCAGTGATGCCATCCAGCCATCTCATCCTCTGTCATCCCCTTCTCCTCCTGCCCCCAATCCCTCCCAGCATCAGAGTCTTTTCCAATGAGTCAGCTCTTCGCATGAGGTGGCCTAAGTATCATCTCTTTAGTATGTGACTAATTCTGTACCTTAACTTTTCTTTAAATTAAAAATCAGGTCCGAGTTAAATATTCATTTTGATAGTACCAGACTGCTATGCTTACATAATCATCAACTAATATTTGTTAATGTTTTAGAAACATTTTGAAAAACCATGAATCATGAAATGGTTTTTTTTTTTTTTGCTTTTTTAAAAATGTATTTATTTGGCTGCTTTGGGCCTTTGTGGGATCTTCGTTCTGTCATGCAGGAACTATCATTGTGGTACTTGGGTGTAGTTACTGTACAGCATGTGGGATCTTAGTCTCAGACCAGGGATCTAACCCAAGACCCCTGCATTGCAAGGCAGATTCTTAACCATTGGACCACCAGAGAAGTCCTATGAAATGGGTTTTCTTGATCTGATTGTCCTTAGCACATTACTAAATATAGAGCAGTAATCAAGACTTACATTGAGACTTTCACACACCAGAGATAGTCATGAGGAGAGGGAACAATTCACTCCAGAATGCTTTTCCTGAAAGCCAAAAGTCAGGAGAGACTAGAGTCATTGTCAGAAAGTCTGTAATGTTGAAGCACAAATATTAGCCTTCATATTCAAATCCCTGGGGTGACATTATGCTTGGTCACTAAAGAATCTATGTTAGGTCCTGCAATATCTTTTGACTTGAAAAGAATTTTCCTTTTAACAAAAATCATTAAGTAGTCTGTTAATTAGAGGGACTGGAAGGAACTCAGTATCATGCTCATTAAATATTTCTTTGAAAAAAAATGTTAAATGGCCCATAAATGAGAGCATGACCAGACATACTCTTTCATCTGGGTCTGGCTTAATGATCAGCTCAGTAGTCATTAACATCTGCGTGGTAAACCCTTCAAAATCGACATCTTTATTCTGTTGTAAGATTAAAGAACAAACTTCAAAAGTCATTTAAGAATATAGAGATAACCTTCATATAGCCAGTTTGAAAAAATATACATTTTTTTAACCAGTTCAGTTCAGTTCAGTCGCTCAGTTGTGTCCAACTCTTTGAGACCCCATGAGCCGCAGCACGCCAGGCCTCCATGTCCATCACCAACTCCTGGAGTCCACCCAAACCCATGTCCATCAAGTTAATGATGCCATCCAACCATTTCATCCTCTGTCGTCCCCTTCTCCTCCTGCCCCCAATCCCTCCCAGCATCAGGGTCNATTTTATTATAAAAAAGTTCTATATTTTTGCCCTTTTTATTTGCAAAATAAAGAGTGTTTAAATTATTTGATCCAAACAAGTAAGCACTGTTGGGTAACAGAGGGAGAAAAGATTCAAACAATTTATATTAAATTCTCTGAAACTGATTTTAGTTATTTGTAGACATGAATTTTTAAAAATGAAGCTATTGAAAGAGTCTGGTTCATATATTTATTGTTTTTTAATGTTTCTTCTTGATGTATCATGTGTACATATGAAGATTAATTATTCAGTTTATATCTCTTCATCATCCCATTTCATATTCCAAGCCCATCAAAAATAACTGCCAGATCACTGAGATGTTAATACTGAGAACAGAATAGATTTCTCAACCAAGTCTAGCAAAACAATTAGTAGATGGGGCAACAGCCAGCCATTCAGCTAACCAAAATTTTCCAAAGCATTTATTGCCTTTTTAAGCTGAAGTAAGAGAAACTACATGTAAAGAGTGGCTAGGAGGGAATGAGTCAGTTTGATTTTCCTTTCATTTGGAGACCCTAGCAGCCCATTTCTAAAATTTGTTTGTTTTATACATATTACATTTTTTGGAATCCAACAATTATATGAAAAACCATTATGATTATGAAAATATAACACAGATATCAGGACAATTCAAAACTGAGGAACTAGCCAATCAAATATGTCATAAGAAGGAAGCATAAGTTTGGCCTTGCCACATTAGAGAAGGGAGACAGAAGTTACCCATATTGACAACAAAGACCTGAAATAATTGTTCCATTCTTATGAAAATATTATTGCCATTTATTGCTTTATTAATTAAAAAGCCTCGTTAATTTCAATGTGGGAACAGACTTTAAAATCACTATTTAACATTGCATAGTATTTATTTACTAGATGGATCAGTTCTCAATGGAATAAGAATTTTGTTTAAACTCACTTTCCCCCAAAAATCAACTTCTAAATTTATAATATTAGTTTTAATGATGACCATTATTCAGTTCTGTCTAGTGTTTCCAGAAATTTATGCTTGTTTCGTAGCCTCTAGTAAAGGTTTCTGTTGATGAGAGACCTTGACCAATGTCCTTTCAGAACTATATATATATATATATTTTTTTAATAAAGTATCCGTTTCAGTGGAGTCTTCCAAGCAACTGTTTCCACCATCTCCTCTGTTCTTGCTCCTTTCCTACTGTTTTTGTTTTTCTATCCCATCCCCTTTGTGAACGCGAGGCAGTGAGCCAACAGACACCTCATGGATTAGTAGCAATCTCAGTCACTTGAGTGCAGCGTAGCTAGCTGGCCTCTTTTGGTGTGAACAATTCAGTTCTGTGTGTATTGGTCCTAGTTTGGGCGGGCTGTGTAAGGACACTCTTTGAGATCAAGGTGCCCCATGCCCAGATAGGCTTGTTAACACGTGAGTGCTTCAAAGAGAACAGGATGCAGCTCCTCCTTACCGTTTTGCTCTTGATAGAGATGGAAGGGACTCACCTATTTTCAGTGAGGCATTGAATGATTGCCCCTGCTGTCATTCTCCGGCATGACAGGAAGTCAGGACTGCTGCTTGAAACAAAGCTAGAATCCGGTTCTCAGGAGGAGATTTCCTAGGAGAAAATGTTATTTGGTATCTTGTAAATAGCCATTCTCTGGGGAAAGTGA
The DNA here is from genome assembly GCA_006410875.1 of Neotragus pygmaeus. Taxonomy (NCBI): domain Eukaryota; kingdom Metazoa; phylum Chordata; class Mammalia; order Artiodactyla; family Bovidae; genus Neotragus; species Neotragus pygmaeus. The sequence continues at coordinate 519,986 of SJYV01020683.1, forward strand.
TGATTAGGGCAGGCTAAGAAGAAAGAATGTACTTTTCTGCCTGCTATTTTCTGCAATGTATACAAAACTGATTAAAACAGATTGTTTCAGGTTGCTGTTTCATGATGCAGGAAAGCATCATGAAAATTTGAACAGTTGGAAGGCAACCTTTGGTGGCAAATACAGGGGCTTTTACAAGAAACTAAACTAAACCTCTCTTTAAAAAGGTGTAACTGGAGTCTGTGTAGTGTTCAGTCTACGTTGTGACCAGAACTTTGAGCCAGTGTAGACATGGGAGCTCAGAACAGGGGCCCCCACAGTTCTGATCCCAGCAGATCTAATGTGCTGCCTCTCACTGCCAGGTCTGGAGGACCAGAAGGAAGAGCAGAAATTACACTCATTTGGGGTCAGAGTGCGGGCTGCTGTAGCCTCACTACACTACAATGCCCAGATAAAGGTCAGTCTACTCAAGGATGACAGGGGCGAGAAGATAGATTCCATGGACTAAGCATGGAAGCAGAGGGAATAGGGGATTGAAGAGCAGAGAAGAGCAAATTGGGGATTAAAGATTTCTTCTTTCTGCTCTACAGGCTGTGGTCTCCAAGATGACTTTTTGTGTCTTTGTGTTGCTGGTATGCCAGAGGTCTGTATGGGTCAAATCTGTAGAAGAAGAGTAAAGCAAAAGAGATCTTACAGATTAATATAAATATCTATATGCAGGAAAACTAAGTTAAATGTTGGTTCTACCTCTTAACAGATGGGTAATCTTGAACACTTTACTTACTTTCTGTAAGCATCATCAGTTTTGTACTGCCGAAGCGCATAATACCTACCTCATAGTGTCTTTTTTTTTGAAGATTAAATAAAATATAGTATATAAAAACAATCCAAACTGTACCTGCTGTATTGTAAATGCTTAGTAAGTGCTAAGTGACTACTATTTATCAGATTCTATATAGTATGAATACTACTTTCTCATACCTTAATGATCATATGTGTTATCCATGAACTATACGCATGATTCATAATTGCATGCTCTTAATTATTAGGAGTTTGCATCATCGGTGTAAATGCATGGCTGTTAAGGGAAAGCAACTCTAAACTCCTGCCCTGTTGCTAATGAGCAGAGAGAAGGGAAGGGGTATGTGTCCAGCTCTTACTGTGCACTTTTGTGTATATCCCCTTAGTTTACCTATGAAACAAGTTGATGAGATAGGTGCTATTATCTTTTTGATTATAGTGAAGAAACTGGGAATCAAAGCATTTAAGTTGTCCAAGCTCACATGGATTAATGGTGGAACTGAAATAGTGGTTTTAAAAGTCAGGTGTATGCTTTTGCACTTTAATCATATTTAAATTTTTAAACAAAAGAAATTTAGGAGGTGGATATACTTTAATAACCACTTTGATAAAATTGTTTTAAAAAAAGTAATAGATAGATTCTATTTACATTTCATTCTTAGAATGACAGGTAAATCATTCAACTTCCAGGCAATCATTGGATGAGAGTGGAGAAGGAAGTAATTCCCTGGGTAAGGGAGTTCTTATTCTTTGAGAAGGTTGAGAGTTGGAGCTGGTAGCTGACAGCATTCCCAGAAGCTTGGAAAACAAATCCTTCAGTTTTGAAGGGGGATCTGGTAGGTTTTACTAGCATCCATGACACTTCCGGTAACATCTAACTTAGAAATTAAGGAGAGTTCAGTTCAGTCGCTCAGTCGTATCAGCTTCTTTGCGACCCCATGAATTGCAGCATGCCAGGCCTCCCTGTCCATCACCAACTCCTCGAGTTCACCCAAACTCATGTGCATCAAATCTGTGATGCCGTCCAGCCATCTTATCCTCTGTCATCCCCTTCTCCTCCTGCCCCCAATACCTCCCAGCAGCAGAGTCTTTTCCAATGAGTCAACTCTTTGCATGAGGTGGACAAAGTACTGGAGTTTCAGCTTTAGCATCAGTCCTTCCAATGAACACCCAGGACTGGTCTCCTTTAGGATGGACTGGTTGGATCTCCTTGCAGTCCAAGGGACTCTCAAGAGTCTTCTCCAACACCACACTTCAAAAGCATCAATTCTTCGGCACTCAGCTTTCTTCACAGTCCAGTTCTCACATCCATACATGACCACTGGAAAAACCATAGCCTTGACTAGACGGACCTTAGTTGGCAAAGTAATGTCTCTGCTTTTGAATATGCTATCTAGGTTGGTCATAACTTTTCTTCCAGGGAGTAAGTGTCTTTTAATTTCATAGTTGCAGTCACCATCTGCAGTGATTTTGGAGCCCCAATATATAAAGTCTGACACTGTTTCCACTGTTTCCCCATCTATTTCCCATAAAGTGATGGGACCAGATGCCATGATCTTTGTTTTCTGAATGTTGAGCTTTAAGCCAATTTTTTCACTCTCCTCTTTCACTTTCATCAAGAGACTTTTTAGTTCCTCTTCACGTTCTGCCATAAGGGTGGTGTCATCTGCATATCTGAGGTTATTGATATTTCTCCCAGCAATCTTGATTCCAGCTTGTGCGTCTTCCAGCCCAGCGTTTCTCATGAGGTACTAGAAAAGTAAACATTTAATGTGGGTTTACCTGGTAGCTCAGTGGTAAAGAATGCCTCTGCTAATGCAGAAGACACAAGAGATGTGGTTTTGATCCCTGAGTCAGGAAGATCCCCTAGAGTAGGAAATGACAACCCACTCCAGTATTTTTTCTTGGGAAATCCCCTGGACAGAGGGGCATGGTAGCTACAGTCCATGGACACAGAGTCAGACACAACTGAGTGACTGAGCACAAACACATGGAATTATTTCCTAAGTTCTGTTTTCTTACCAGTTATAAACTGTTTGAAACTTAATTTTCTTTGTTTCCCTTTCAAATGGTAACAGTTCCCTTTGCAACTTCTATACTAGGTTGACTGTTTCCACACTTTAGTTTTGCTTTGAAGGTCACTGTTGAAAATCTGTTAATAAATCTCACACCAAGTAGTGTAAAATAGTGTAAAATTATTTTCCTTTCCAGGTTAAATGAAGGTCATTTGTATGTCCAGCCATTCTGGATGGGTTCAAGATAAAATTAGTATCTTTTTTCATCAGGTTTTAGGCCTAGGGATAAGGACTTTAAGGATTATTTTATTATGAATATTATTAAATAAGGCTGTGATTCAGTTCAACCCAATTAGATATTATGTTACATATATTTTGAGAGTATTTTAGATTCATGTTTCTTTTTTTAATCTGAAGAGGAAATCTGGGTAGAAAGAAAGTACTCTTAGTTACTCTCTTATTGATTTCTTAATGACTTTCCCCGAGAGGTGATCACGGACCTTCCCTCTTCTTTTCCTGGGCCATCCTCCTCTAAACCTAGCAGCCTCTTACTGTACTGAGAGGTATGAGATAATCATGTTTGATGTCTCTGCATCCTCCCATATTTCAAGCTTTGTGTGTTTCTCGTATGACCTCTCATCTTTCTTGAGTAGAAGAGTGCGTACCACGTGTTAGGTTCTCTTCTAGGTGCTCAGAATATGCCAAAGAACAAACACTCTGAAGTCCCTGCCCTCACTGAGCTCACAGAATAACTTACATTTGTACTAAATAAGTCCTCATTTCCATTCTTAATTCCATCTCTTAAATGTTTTCTTTGGAAAATACCTATTGCATCTTCGAGCTTTATACATGTATACTGATATTCACTTTAATATACATATGTATATATGTATGTATGTGTATATATATATATGTATATATATATTTATATTACAGTCAGGCTACCCTAAAACCACAATACTTTCCTAATTTTTCCCTCCATTGTCTGAGTAGTTTGCATCTAGTATCCCATCTTCCTTAGTTCTCCATTCCCAGTAATCTTGTAATCTAATGTCTTATCTTAAAAGTTTGCATTTTTTTCTCTAGGAAACTATACTCCCATATTAATCTCTTTTAGCTTCCACTGCTGCCACTTTGCCTTTTTCTTGGACCATTGGAATATGCTTCTTTCTTGGAAAGAAAGCATATTCTTTCCTAACTGGCCTCTTTGCCCATACTTACTTCAGTCCTCAAGTCCAGTTTATAAGCTGCTGGCAGAATATTCTTCTTTGGGAAGTTCCCTGACACCAGCTCCAGTTTTGATGATTCACCAGGACTCAGAGGCCACAGTATGTACTACTCAATGGCTGTGATTATGTTGAAAGGATACAAAGCAAAATCCAGGAGGGGACAAGCTACATGAGGCACAAACCTGGGAAACCAGGCACAAGCTTCCCGAGTTCATTCCCAGTGAAGGCATGCAGAACACACATAATTCTTCCAGAAGGGAGTTGTAACAACTGTGTGAAATGTTGCCAATTAGGGAAGCACATTAGAGACTCAGTGCCCTGAGTTTTAATTGAGGGCTGGTCATATAGGCACCCTCTACCTCTGGCGCATATCCAAATTCCAGACTCCCAAAAGGAAAGCATGCTTTTAGCATAGTCATATTATTTATGCAAACAGTTTATGAAGAGACAGCCTTATTAGTTATAGATGATGGGAACTCTTCCAACATCTGAATTCCCATGTGTCAGCCAAGGGCCAGCTTGGTCAGCTGGCCTTTCTAAAGATTGCTGTTCAGGACTGCTGTGTTAACTCTTTTCTGCACACTCCTCCTAAAGAGTAGCTCTGATGTCAATCATTCACTAAAAGCTTAGTAAATATTTGAAATGCATTATGTACGGTGTTAGGTATTGGAGATGCAGTGATGAGCAAAATAGATAAAATTCCTATTTTGGGTAACACAATGTCAGGTGGTAATCGAGGTTATGAAATAAAGCAGCTTAATTAGATAAAGACCAATGCGATAGAGTAGGTGGTGTTTTAGATGGAGTCACAAGGGAATGCCTGTCTGAAGAAATGAAATTTTAGTAGAGACTCAAAAGAACATCTAAGCATAGACAATAGCCAGTGAAATGCCTAGAATGAAACCACAACATTTAATGTAGCTGGAGTGGAATGCGAAAGGTGAGAGAATAGAAGGAGATAAGTTTGAAGATATAGAAACTGGATTATATGGGCTCTTTTCAGAGACCATGGTAAGGAGCTTGAATTTTATTCTAACTGTGATGGAAATTTCTTAAAGCTTTGGAACAGTGAATAACATAATCTAACTTATATTTTTAAATGATCGTATTAGTTGCTGTCAAAAACTAGGGCAAGAGTGGAAGGACACTCTGTTCTAGAAATCTTAAGATGTCTTGGAGGGTTGGACTAGAGAGGGAGCTGTGGAGTGATGAGAAGATATTAGGACAGTTTACTTCTTAAGAACTGCAGTCACCCAGTGGCAACAATATGCAGTTCTGATATCTTACTTTGGCCTTCAACACATTTTTGATCTTGAACCAATCTCATTGCCACTAAGAATTTCTCAAAATTTCCTCTTATATATTCCATATTTATTTCAGCAAAAGTCTCTGGCCATTAATTAAATATGATGCCTTTCCCCTCACTTTCATGATTTATTTTATACTCGTCTTCTTGTGAAAAATTACAGTCCCCTTTAACTGTTCTTTTGCATCCACATGTTACTTATTCTCCAAAATTCCTTTTCTATGAATGCTTCCCTATTTTCCACTTTGGAATTGATTTCTCTATTTTTTTTTCACTACTTTATTGCTACCTAAAAATCTAACCTAAACTTAAAGTAAGTAAGTGTAAGTGTTAGTCTCTCAGTCGTGCCCGACTCTTTGCGACCCCATGGACTGCAGTTCTCCAGGCTCCTCTGTCCATGAGATTTTCCAGGCAAGGATACTGGAGTGGGTTGCCATTTCCTTCTTCAGGGGATCTTCCCAATCCAGGGATCAAACCCGGGTTTCCTGCACTGCAGGCATATTCTTTACCAACTGAGCCACAAGGGAATACCAGTTTTACGTTGCTCATGATTTGTGGGCCAGAAATGCAGAAAGGGCTCTGCTACATCATTCACCTGGTGTGCCATCAGCTAGAGTCCCTGGGACTTGAGGATCCATTTTTAAGAATGGCTAGTTGACTCCCTCAGTTCTTCTTGGCTCTTTTCTGTCTCCAAATCCTTTATCCTTCAGCAGGGGTATCCATTTATAGGTCTGATTCTTATAACCGTGTCTGAGGTGTATGGAAAGAATTTGCCATCCTCATATTACAGATGAGGATCAGTCTAAAGAACTTCTGGCAGAAATAGGCCTGTAATTTATCCTGTTTATTTCCAGGACAATGATATACCATATTGAGGTTTAATGCTTAGGCCCTCCATAGTATAGTCATCAATCTACCCTTCCATTTATACCTCTCACTACACTTTTAAATGGAAGGCTTCCCTGGTGGTTCAGATGGTAAAGGATCTGCCCCCAATGCGGGAGACCCGAATTCAGTCCCTGGGTTGGGAAGATCCCCTGGAGAAGAGAATGGCAACCCACTCCAGTATTCTTGCCTGGAGAATCCCATGGACAGAGGAGCCTGGTGAGCTACAGTCCATGGGGTCGCAAAGAATTGGACACAGCCGAGTGACTATGCTTTCACTTTTCACATGTTAAGTTCCGGGTATTCTTGTCTTATCAACAGACCCAAAAACTTTCTCATAATTTTGCTGATATTTTCCCTCTAGTTTCTTTTTATTTATACTTATTAATATTAAAATACTAATATAGATTGAGATGCTACTTTGTGAGATACAAGGCACTAGAGATATAAAGGTGAGCAGGAAATATTCTTCCCCCTCAAGGGATTCTCATACTAGCATTTAGAGATGGTGTCTCCTAGGTGGGGCCTCATCCCTCTTTTACTTCCTTTTTCCACCTCTTGTTAAAATCCTATTCATTTTTCAGATGTCAGAAAAAATGTCACCTTCTCTATGAAGTCATTTTTGTTTCTTTGCTCATCTTGTCATTTTTATATTGTAGGTTTTGTATTGTTCACAGTTTGTATGGTTGTCTACAACTTCTTTGGGTCTCCTACTCTGTTGATATTCAGCAAGAGGAAAAATTTGGGTTCAGTTTATGATATATGCACCCCCACCTGTTGGAACACTGATGACTTTGTAACAGCTACTTGCAGTTTGCCAGAAATAAACATATCTTTTTTTGGCCCCTGCCTTCTACACAGGAGAATTCTGCCTCAGTCATGGCCTCTGCTAAAGGCCCTGGTGACTGTGATTGTCTCCAGGGCCTGTGATCATTGTCACCTGTGACTTCCCCTTGCTGCAGTTGTTTGGACTAGGAAAAGTGCACAGGACCCAAGGCTGATGAACTCATTAGCTGAACTGCAGCTTATCAGCGTTTCAGATTTTCTAATGAGTTTGCACTTAGACTGGAAAGTTTCAGTTTGTGGTAGATGTTTGCCCTATAATTTAATATGTTTTTGAGTCAAACGACCATATTGGTTTGTGCCCAAAGAGAGAGACAACAACTGGAGATTCTGAGTGTGACTTTGGTTGTAGTTGCTTCACGATTCAACTTCCTCTAAATCTGAACTTCACTTTAGTTTCTTTCTTTGCGAGATTGCCTCTCAGATGATCACTGAGATCTTGATCTCATGGTCTTGATCACGTACATTCACTTGAATATGTCTTGCAACCCAAAATGCTTTGACCAAAACGTTGCCAGATTCAATCTTTTCTCAATCCACATGTTTCTGTCTCTCACTACATTTTAAAACTGATGGACCACATTCTGGAAAATGTACGTTTTCCTTGGCTTTTAAAGCACTGATTATTTTGATTCCCCCCTCTCTCCTGACATCTCCTTCTGTGCTTGCCTTTCTTTTGGTCCTATGAAATACAGGCATTCCCAGTGGTTTTTCTTTTGGGTTTTGTTTTCTTTGCTCCTACTTTTCTCTTGTTCTTGTCTGTTTCCATGGTATCAGCTGTCATCTCTATGAAGGTCACTATTAAATATACTTCATACACACATGCACACAGCCTTCGTAGTCTTGACTTCTAAATTCCACTGTTTGCTTATTGGCATATGCAACGTAACTAGTCAAAACGGAATTCTTAATCCTCCCCTCCAGATGAGTTCATATAGCTACTGGATAATTTTAAGATTAATCCTATGAATTTGAGTCCTCATGACTTTCTATTTTTTTTAAATAGTGTTATGTTTCTCTTAGTAACATAATGAGAATTTCATTTATACACTTCTAGGTTTTCAGTGTTAATCTAGACTTTTCAGAATACATTATGATTAAGAATGGTTGATAAAAGACCCTACTTGACTCATAATCAATAAGAGTAGACCCTACTTGAAGTTCACATTTCTAGACCTGGCCATTATCTGTCTACTGAGTGAGAGGCTATTTTCTTCTCACCTGTAATCCATTTTAGATGTCTAGGATGTAGGAAAATAGTGGCTGCAGAGTCACAGCAGTGAGTTGATCCTGTTGACCTAATACAGTGTCCCCTCAGCAGTTCTGTATGGGTGAGAGCACCTTGTGATGTTGGTATTGAATAACTTACTTCACAGTGTCCAGCACAGTAGTTATTTGTGCTCTATCAGACTGCTTCTCTTATATAACGCTTCTGTTGAAATTCAACTCCTGAACTGATTTGTTAACCTTTGCAGTAGAACCAGAGAGTCTGAGACCTACAGAAGGTAGGATTGACTTTAAGATGAAAGCAGCTTTACAGGTAGTTGGAAAAGCAACCTGTCTGACTAGTTCAGGAACTTCCAGATTCTTAGCCCCACCAAAGAAGACAGCAGTCATCTTCCGCTTGGCATGGAGCAGCTGTCAGTGAATGAGTATCTATCAAATATATGTGATAACCAAGCATTATATCTGTTATCAAAAAGATCTTCAAAACAAAGCCTCTGCTCCCATACATGAACCTTTCAGACTAATGAGAATTCTATACAAGGCCTAATTCAACCACATGAGAGAGTTGATGATTGTGCTGTTTTTTGAAACTCAATATTGCTTGAAGTCTGGTACCGAGTATATTTAATTAAGAAACTGAAAATATTTTTTTAGCTCCAGTTGAAGCCATCCTAATAGTAATGAACTTTGTAAGGCATAAAGAGAAAGTTGGATTGTGTAGAGCACAGTTTCTTGAATGTCTTTACTGATGGGTCCTCTGTCTAGACCACAGTGGCAATTTCATGATTTCGTGAAAGATTCCAAACTGTCTCCCGGACTATCAAGAGACAAACTTGTTTTCAGTGTGTGTTAGAGAATTTTATTGTGTAACACATTGGTGGTCTATATTTGCATTTTGAAGTAGCAGTACTAAACAGCCTTATTCCCTGATCATTCTGAAAAACAGAAATTTACCACATACTGAAATTTGCATATTGGACTCATGTGGGAAACTGTGTTTTGCAATGAGGCTAATTCAATGAATAGAAGACCTTTGAAATTCATTTTAGGTATATATTTACCACATTTTAATTCTTTTTGAAGTGAGAATGTACAAAAATCACTAAATTTCAGCAGCTATAAAAATGACTATCATTATTGAGCATTTGCCCAGTGTATAGCACAGTTCAAGGTACTTGTTCTATCTCGAATTAGTAGACTCATTAGCTAAGTAGTGTATTAGAAAATGAGCTTTGGGGGCCCTCAGAGCTGGATTTACCACTGTATAGATTTGTGACCTTATACGGCTATTTTTCTTGTCTCTGGAGAGGTTTGTCATACCATTCATGTGTACTTGTTTTATCCTCATACGTATGTTAATATAAAGCTGGTCAAATCAATAGCACTCAGTGTTTATATTAATCCCTTCCGTGAGAATTGAATGTGAGTTTTTATTTTGAAATCTGGAGCCGACCTACACTTTTCTCAATCTGTTCTCAAGTTGTCTGATTCTCCTAATAGCAGTAAAAATCTAAAAAATCTATTGGTGCGATTAGACAGCCGGAGCTTGCTACATTGTATTATATTTGAATAAGATATTTAGATACAGTGTTTTTGGTGTATTTGTTTGCTTGCCTGCTTTTTTCTTAAGATCCTTAAGATCTTAGCAAGCCTTAGAGTTCTGAGGCTAGGAGCAGGCACTACACAGAGGCAGATTAAGGAGTTACAGCACTGAGTGTAACTCTGGGAAACCATCCGTGTTAACCAATGAAAAACCAATGAAAAAGAGAAATCAATTAGATTCTTTATTATACTTGAAGATACTCTCATGCTTTAAAAATATTTTATATTCTTTATGTTTTTCTAGGTTTAGAACAATACTTACTTAGTATAGAGATTTTGATATCTATAGAACCAAATGTGCATGCAAGAGAGAGAGAGGAAAGAAAATTAAATTTATCTACCATTTCACCCTGTTGCTGGGAAAGATTGAAGACAAAAGGAGACAAGGGCGGCAGAGGCTGAGATGGTTAGATAATATCACCAACTCATTGGACACAAATTTGAGCAAGTTCCAGGACATAGTGACGGACAGGGAAGCCTGGCATGCTGCAGTCCATGGGACTGCAAAGAGTTGGACACACAACTTATTGACTGAACAACCATTCCACCAGTCTTGACTAACCAGAATACAATTTTGATTCTGATTTTTTCCATTTTATTAAGTTTTATAAAATAACAATTTAAAAAGACTATATGATTTCCTATCATATGGGTATCCTGTAATTTATTGAGCCAAATTTCATTGATTACTTAGGTCATTTTTCCGGTTGATATAAATGAAACATTTCTGTGTATAAATCTTTGCCTGAATGTCTGACATTTTAAGGGAAGACTCTTAGGGAATTATTTGAGTCAAAATAATAGAATTTTTTAAAAATTCTGAAAACAAATCATATAATAACTTTCTGAAAAGAATGGAACAAGTTGCATTTCCACCAGTAGCATAGAAGAGTTTTGTTTCCCCAAATGCCTTCCTTTTAAACAGTATGTTGGTGAATTTACAGTTAGTTTTGTGTATCTGGAGACAGAGTCAGGCATGGCAGTGCTCACTCCATTGGACCAGAAGTTTAGAGGATCTGAAAGTTGGAACTTGACCTGCCCTTGAGTGGAAGAGGTTGAGGCTGGGATGGGATATGGGACCAGGACATAACTACAGACACTGAGAGGAAGTCCGTTCAGGAAGGTGCTCTGCTGTGTACAGAGCGCAGATGTAATGGTTTTATCAGGACAGAGAGCCAGGCACAGAGGGATGTGAGCAAGAGACCAGTTACCGCATCTAAAGGGTCAATCGGGACTAGGTTTCAGGAGCAAGCCAGAAGTCTAATTGTTAAAACTTGGCCAGAGGACCAGTTATCAGAGCTGGACTAAGAGTAAGTTTGACTTGATATCTGGTGCCCTACATTGAGCCAGAGTTTCTGTCTCATAACGATGCTATTGGTCCAAAGCCTAAGATAAGGCTGAACATCCAGGAGAGATTAAGTGGCTCCCACTCTACAGAAAGGAGATATGGAGTTGGAGCATATTGGAAGCAGACAGACCACAGTAATGTCACCAAAGGTGACTATCAGGGTTTTAGAAGAAGTTAGAGAGAGAGATGGTGATGTAGAGGAGCCAGGCCTAGATATAGTGCTATTTAACACTTCTGTTAAATTGATAAATTAGAGAACAAGCCATTCACTATTCAAATGACATTAAATAAAAATAGTAGCTTGTAATTTGGGAAGTTAGATATCAATATTATTTTGAAAAACTGGATAAATGATTAAAACCCAACAGTAGCTTGGCAAGGACAAATGTCCAACAATACCTTTAAATAGAAAAGCAAGTGCTACCAATAAATTATTTCTACTCAATTACAGACTAAAAGATAGAAGACCTTTATTTTCTAGTTGACCTTTTCTGGAAAAGTCATGAGCTATTAATGGAATTTTTTAATTGAGACATTAGTAATTTTAGTCTTACCAGTTTTAATATCTCCTGAAATGTACTGGATTTTGTAGTGTCTGGTTACATTTATAACAAGAATATGTATCAGAACTCTCTTTGGTGCCAGCTGGCAGGTACTTCTTAGAATAAGTATTGTATTTTTTTTTTTTTTNTTTTAATTGAGACATTAGTAATTTTAGTCTTACCAGTTTTAATATCTCCTGAAATGTACTGGATTTTGTAGTGTCTGGTTACATTTATAACAAGAATATGTATCAGAACTCTCTTTGGTGCCAGCTGGCAGGTACTTCTTAGAATAAGTATTGTATTTTTTTTTTTTTTTGGCTCCAAGTCAAAATAAAATGGATATCATGAAATTATGAAAAGGAAAATCTGGTTTCTCTAGTGCTGGATGGGAAAAGTTCACTAAACACTACTGATTAGTGCTTCTGCTGCTGTTTTAATAAAAACTTCTAAGAAATTGAGTGTTGAGGACCTGAGGTCAATTGAGTACAAAAGAGAGTTATTGAATATAGAGCAGAGAAAAATAAAAATTAGCTGAGGAGACATTGGAATGAGTCATCCCACTTTTTATAAATGGAAATATCAGTGCAGCAGAAAATTTTATTAGAATGATTTTCAGGTGGTGCACTAATAGTGTGCTTTCAGTTTCATTAAAAATTTTTTATAATACTTGAAAGATATAACCCACTGATGTGGATTTTTAGATAAAGATGAAAAGGTTTGTGGACAGGTAATGAGGGAACACTTATAGCCTGAGATATGGGCCTTTCAGGAGCCCTAACATTACCGAAAATATAAAAATGTCTGATATAACTGTGCTTTTAAACCAAGTTTCTGCCAGGTGGTCGAAGTGATTTTTTTTTTGGAGGTGATTCAAGCCAAGCAACCCTCTTTCTGGCAGCTCAGGTCAGTCTGGGCCACTTACATGCCTAGCCAGGGGTATCTGGTTGTCTGACCTCTTGTAACAGGAATCCTATCCTTTTTAATCTTCCTACCACCAAGAGTAGTGGAGTGTTAACTTCTGCCTCGACGTCTCCTTTACGTACTCAAGCACCATTCTTTTGTTGTCTTAACTTCTCTTCCACAAAAGCTCAATTCTTTAATCACTATCATATTTAATGATATGCACTATTTAATGCACTGTCATATGCATTTACAGAGTATTGTGTTTATCTAAGTGGATGCTTGATCATCTTGCCAGGTAGTATAATTTAAGAAAAGAAGCAATTCAGGTTTTCTGAAATCAGTTTACCTGAGTGATTTAGCGGCCTCACAGATTAAAAAGGATGATTTAAAATTGTTTTTTCAAAATCATAGAATAAAGCAGATTCTTTAAATTGTTCACTAAAAGAAATTTTATTTCCTTATGTCGATGTATGGCAAAGACAATAGAGTATTGTAAAGTAAAATAAAGTAAAAAAAAAACGAACAAAAACAAACAAAAAACAACTTTTTAATTTAAAATCCTTTGTGATATTAGTGTTTTAAATGATATCTTCATATTATAAATGGGAATTTCTCAGTATACCCTGGATTGCTGGCAACTGTTTATAATGTGGACAATTGGTTTTTAAAAGATTGGGAAATGTCCCTTTCATTTGTGAGTGAAACAAGCATTGAAATTAGTGGGGAAGTCATGGTTAGACAGAGAAGGCATTATTCTGTTTCTAAAGCTAGACGGCAGAGCAGAATATGTTTGAATCAGAGAGATTTGTTGGTAATGTCTTGATGTTAGATTTGCCACTGAATCTCCATGGCCTGAAGAAAAATCTTTACTCACCAGGGAAATGTTTTTCAGTTCCACCTGCATATATTAACCTACAGTTAACTTAAGGCCTAAAGATTGCATGAGTGCATTAGATTACCTATAGCATGTATTAAAATAGATTTTGATAGTACTAGTCCTAGAGTCCTCACCATGCCCTTGCATAGGAGAGGTCCTGGCCAACTTTTTTGTACCATTTTATTATCCCAGGTGAGTGTCTTAGCTTCCCTCTCTCTTATCATTTACCCATCTGAAGTGGAAAAGCAATCATACAGCTAATACTCTCTGTATCCAAGAAAACCACCTTCTCCTTGTCATTATACCAAGCAGGTTAGTCCCTTTATTGTTCTTGTTTCTTCATTCCAAAAATAGCATTTGCTTCAGTATTTGCATATCAGAATCTGTTTTTTAAGCCTCTCTCTCTGTGTGTGTATGTCCAATCTCAAGATTTCTAGCTCCCTAAAATTTTAGTGAAAGCTTTGAAATTGTGGCTTCAGTTGATGGGCATCAGATAAGTTTCTTAGTACTCACATTAGGATACTTGTCCTTTTTCTCACCCCTAATATGTACCCAGTTGAGCTTTTGAGGCATGGGANATAACTTTTCTTCCAAGGAGTAACCATCTTTTAATTTCATGGGAAACACAAATGAAAACCACAATAAGATATTACTTTACATCTATCAGGATGGTTATTACAAAAAAATAAAAGACAAGCGTTGGCCAGAATGTGGAGAAACTGGAATCTTTTGGCACTGCTGCTGGGAATGCAAAATGGTGCAGATGTTTTCGTAGACAATATGTAGTTTCTTTTAAAAATTAAAAATAGAACTATCATATGACTCAGCATTTCCACTTTTGAATATTTAACCAAAAGAATTGAAATCAGGATCTCAAAAAAAAAAAAAAAGATAGCATTCCCATGCTTATAGCAGCTTGCAATCACCAAGATAGAGAAACGACCTAGATGTCCATTGACAGATGAATGGATAAAGAAAATGTAGTATACACATACATATTTAGTTTGAAAGAAGAAAATTCTACAATATGAGACAACATGGATGAACTTTGAGGACATTACGCTAAGTAAAATAAGGCAGTCATAGAAAAACAAATACTGCATGATTCTACTTACATGAGGCATCTAAAATAGTCAAATTCGTAGAATCAAAGAGTGGAATAAGACTAGGGAGAGGGAAATGGAGAGTTACTAAATAATGTGCATAAAGTTTCAGTTAAGGAAGATAAATAAGTCCTAAAGATATGCCGTATAACATTCTACCTATCATCAATAATAATGTGCTATACACTTAAAAATTTATGAAGAGAGTAGATCTCATGTTTTGTTCTTACCACAGTAAAATAATTTTTATAGGATGATACAAATAAAAATAGAATTTATGTATGTGAGGCCCCACTTCACTATTGGTTCATATTATACTCATAACTTTGGCATGGTGTCCTCATTAACAAAACAAGAGCCTAGGCTAAAAGATCAAAGTTTTTTAAATTTTTTAAACAACTTTAAAAAATTACTTTCCCTTTACAATTTTTAAGAAATGTTGACCAATATTTCCCATTTTCTACAATGCATCCTTGAGCCTATTTAATGGCCAAGAGTTTGCATCTCTCACTCTCTTGTACCTCTCACCTTCTCACTCCTATACTGTCCCCACCACTGCCCACACTAGTAGCCTCTAGTTTGTTCTCTATATTGACTAGTTTGCTTCTTTTTATTGACTAGTTTGTTATACTTTTTAGATTTCACATATAAATGACATTTAGTATTTGTCTTTCTCTGTCTGACTTTTTTCAATTAGCATTCAGTTCAGTTCAATTGCTCAGTTGTGTCTTACTCTTTGTGACCCCACGGACTGCAGCACACAAGGCCTCCCTATCCATCACCAACTCCAGGAGTTTACTCAACCTCATGTCAATTAAGTCGGTGATGTTATCCAACCATCTCATTCTCTGTCGTCCCCTTCTCCTCCTACCTTCAGTCTTTACCAGCATCAGGGTCTTTTCAAATGAGTCAGTTCTTTGCTTCAGGTAGTCAAATATTGGAGTTTCAGCTTCAGCATCAGTCCTTCCAAAGGACATCCAAGACTGATTTCCTTTAGGATGGACAGGTTGGATCTCCTTGCAGTCCAAGGGACTCTCAAGAGTCTTCTTCAACACCACAGTTCAAAAGCATCAGTTCTTCAGTGCTCAGCTTTCTTTATAGTCCAACTCTCACATCCACACATGACTACTGGAAAACCATAGCCTTGACTAAACGGACCTTTGTTGGCAAAGTAATGTCTCTGCTTTTTAATATGCTGTCTAGGTTGGTCATAACTTTTCTTCCAAGGAGTAACCATCCTTTAATTTCATGGCTGCAGTCACCATTAGTCACCAAGGACTTCCCCAGTGGCTCACATGGTAAAGCATCTGTCTACAATATGGGAACCTAGGTTTGATCCCTGGGTCAGGAAGATCCACTGGAGAAGGAAATAGCAATCCACTCCAGTACTATTGCCTGGAAAATTCCATGGACAGAGGAGCTTCGTAGTCTACAGTCCATGGGGTCGCAAAGAGTTGGACATGACTGAGCTTTCTTTGGAGCCCCTAAAAATAAAGTCTGCCACTGTTTCCACTGTTTCTCCATCTAATTGCCATGAAGTGATGGGACCAGATGCCATGATCTTTGTTTTCTGAATGTTGAGCTTTAAACCAACTTTTTCACTATCCTCTTTCACTTTCATCAAGAGGCTCTTTAGTTCTTCTTCACTTTCTGCCATGAGGGTGGTGTCATCTGCATATCTGAGGTTGTTGGTATTTCTCCTGGCAATCTTGATTCCAGCTTGTGCTTTCTTGTGCTTTCCAGCCCAGTGTTTCTCATGATGTACTCTGCATATAAGTCAAATAAGCATGGTGATAATATACAGCCTTGATGTACTCCTTTTCCTNTTGTTGGTATTTCTCCTGGCAATCTTGATTCCAGCTTGTGCTTTCTTGTGCTTTCCAGCCCAGTGTTCCTCATGATGTACTCTGCATATAAGTCAAATAAGCATGGTGATAATATACAGCCTTGATGTACTCCTTTTCCTGTTTGGAATTAATCTGTTGTCCCATGTTCAGTTCTAACTGTTGCTTTCCTGACTTGCATATACAGATTTCTCAAGCAGAAGGTCAGGTGTTCTGGTATTCCCACCTCTTTCAGAATTTTCAACACTATTTAGATCCACAGAGTCAAAGGCTTTGGCATAGTCAATAAAGCAGATATAGATGTTTTTCTGGAACTCTCTTACTCTTTTGATGATCCAGTGGATGTTGCCAATTTGATTTCTGGTTCCTCTGCCTTTAGCTTGAACATCTGGAAGTTCATGGTTCAGGTACTGGTGAAGCCTGGCTTGGTGAATTTTAAGCATTACTTTACTAGCCTGTGAGATGAGTGCAATTGTGTGGTAGTTTGAGCTTTCTTTGGCATTGCCTTTCTTTGGGATGAGAATGAAAACTGACCTTTTCCAGTCCTGTGACCACTGATGAGTTTTCCATATTTGCTGGCATGTTGAGTGCAGCACTTTCACAGCATCATCTTTCAGGATTTGAAATAGCTCCACTGGAATTTCATCACCTCCACTAGCTTTGTCTGTAGTAATGCTTCCTAAAGCCCACCTTGACTTCGCATTTCAGGATGTCTGGCTCGAAGTGAGTGATCACACCATTGTGATTATCTGGGTCATGAAGATCTTTTTTGTATAGTTCTTTTGTGTATTCTTGCCACCTCTTCTTAATATCTTCTGCTTATGTTAGGTCCTTACCATTTCTAGCCTTTATTGAGCCCATCTTTGCATGAAATTGTCCCTGCTGCTGCTAAGTCACTTCAGTCGTGTCCGACTCTGTGTGACCCCACAGACGGCAGCCAACCAGGCTCCCTCATCCCTGGGATTCTCCAGGCAAGAACACTGGAGTGGGTTGCCATTTCCTTCTCCAATGCAAGAAAGTGAAAAGTGAAAGGGAAGTCACTCAGTCGTGTCCGACTCTTCATGACCCCATGGACCGCAGCCTACCAGGCTCCCCTGTCCATGGCAATTTCCAGGCAAGAGTACTGGAGTGGGGTGCCATCGCCTTCTCTGAAATTGTCCCTTGATATTTCTAATTTTCTTGAAGAGATCTCTAGTCTTTCCCATTCTATTGTTTTCCTCTATTTCTTTGCACTGATCACTGAGGAAGGCTTTTTATCTCTCCTTGCTATTCTTTGGAACTCTGCATTCAAATNCAGCTGGTAAAGAATCTGCCTGCAATGCTGGAGACCCAGGTTCAATTACTAGATCAGGATGTTCGCCTGGAGAAGGAATAGGCTACCCACTCCAGTATTCATGGGCTTCCCTGGTAAAGAATCCACCTACAGTGCGGTAGACCTGGGTTTGATCCCTAGGTTGGGAAGATGCCCTGGAGGAGAGCATGGCAGCCCACTCCAGTATTCTTGCCAGGAGAATCTCCATGGACTGCAAAGACTTGAACACAACTGAGCAACTAATCATAGAACACAATCATGGGTGACATTCCAGACAGATTTTTCTTTTTCTTTTTATTAAGACTTCATTTTTTAGAGCAGTTTTATTTTATTTTTTTTAAATTAAATTTATTTATTTTTAAATTTAACTTTACAATACTCTATTGGGTTTGCCATACATCGACACAAATCCACCACAGGTGCACACAAGCTCAAGAAAATACAGAGATTTTCCATGTATTCCTGGCCCCCACACATGCATAGGTTCCCCATTATCTATGTTTACCACCAAAATAATGCATTTTTTATATTTTATTTTAAACAATAGAAAACATCAATTCTCTTGATTCACTTTGTACTAAAATCCTTAGCTTTGTTTGAATCAGTTGTATTTTTCTTAAGCCTTCACTAAGGACAATTTTTACAATGGTGTTATATTTGCATACATGCATGTGCACTTCTGAATTATCATTTCTTTCATCCAACATAATTATCCTACTATGACTGCAGTTGACTTACATATAGCAATTAATATTAGGAAAAATACTTCTAAAAATAAAATCTTCAGTGTTCTAAAACCTGCTAATTGTCATCTCTTTTGCTTCATAAAATAGCAAATACCTGTAATTACTGGTTATTTTTGTGTCAGTTATTAATCTTGTCATATAATAAACAGGCTGAAATGTGAAGCATAAAACAATAATTCCAAAGACAAAAGAGAAGAATAATTACATACGAATGAGGGGGAAAAAAATCAAAGAACAAAGAGCATTTTGAATCTTTCCACTCTCCCTAGAGTACCATTTCAGATTGTAATTTATTTTAAAAGTACTGTGCTTCAAATGCATTTACTCTCTCAAAGGCATTTGTCTCATAACTCTTTTAAAATCTGCAAGTAGATCTTGTAGTGTATCCATTCAGGCTTATATTAGGTAGGTGGAATTATATATTGTGGGACAAAGTGATCTTCACAAGTTAGGAACACTATAAATCCTCTGCACATTGAAAATTCTTCATTATAAAACTTTTCTGGAAAAGCTGTCCCTAAAAATCTTAACTGCTTTATGGATCCCTGCTCTTCTTGTTATATGCTATATTCTTCCAGACTAACATAAAGTCTTGTTCATCTTTATCCCCCCAGCTTCTGCTCTGCTTGGCTCATTCATTCACACATGCTAGGCATCAAGTACTTAGGATGTGTTAGAAACTGCATCAGATAATGAGCAAAGTATACCTGATCCTCATACTTTGGAACCTGCATTTTTATTAAAGTGATAAACATAAAAATATGATTATAGATTATTTACTTTCAGGTCTGATAAAAGAAACAAAAGAACAAAGTAAAATACAGAATTAACCAGATCTGGATTGAAAGGGAGCTGAGGAAGTAAAATTTAATTTGAAGTCTAAGGAAAAATGTTTCAAGTTAGAGGGAAATGCATATGTACAGACTCTGAGCTAGATAGACATTAGTGAATATTTGGCTGTCTCAGTGATGATGGAGAGCGAAAGTGGTACCTAGCTATGTATCCTTGAGCCTTCAATTTCAACTCACTTTTAAAGTACCACTTCAAGCTTCAACACATTCTACATCATTCTTGTGGCATACTGAAAATAATATTAAATGCAAAATACAGTCATTACATCATTGTTTTCAACCATTTGTAATCATCTCCATCAGTCTTCAAATTATATGTTTCTTGAGCACAAGAGCCATGGTTTAAAATCATCTGTGTCCCAGTCTAAGGCCTAACACTTTGTTGAACAATGGTCCGACTCTTATGATCCCATGAACTATAGCCCCCCCTAGACTCCTGAGTTCATGGGATTTTCCAGGCAAGAATACTGGAATGGATTGCCATTTCCTTCTCAATATGGGGAGGTGGGGGAGCAAAAGGAGATGGTTTGCTTGCATTGTAGCTTCCAACTATACTAGCTTGGCACTTTCACTGGAAGTTAAGTAGCAAAGTTTAATGTGCAAAATTATATGTAATTTCCAAATATGAACTGTAAAACTGTCTTGTATCTATAAGAAAACTGAAAATATCATAGATTACAAAGTCAACTTAGAAACTGGGACAAAAAGGGTCAAATAATTTCCAAGTGAGCTCAGTAAGCAATGGGGTGTGGGGTTGTTTCAGTGTTTCCCAAGTGAGTTTTTAGCAATCTCCATGGTAGTAAAGCATACATAAGGAACTATAATCATGTGCATGAAAATTAAGTTAATACTTCTATTTCATTTACTATGAAACCAGTTTGATTAGTGC
The DNA here is from genome assembly GCA_006410875.1 of Neotragus pygmaeus. NCBI lineage: Eukaryota > Metazoa > Chordata > Mammalia > Artiodactyla > Bovidae > Neotragus > Neotragus pygmaeus. The sequence continues at coordinate 540,291 of SJYV01020683.1, forward strand.
AGTAAAAGCAAAGATGTATGTTGTCTCTGGCTAAAATAAAACCATGGGAATCTGTACCAAGACGATTTGAACTGTGTTTGATTTAAACTGAATTCTTTTCCTTAATAAAAATCTATCATTATGAAATCTCTCCCCAATCTGAATATTGTTCACATTCTTAAGATGAGGAATAAGAAAAAGGTGGTAGTGAAAGAGTAATTAACGCTTAATGTTCAGGGACCAGACAACTTGAACTGTGCATATACTTAACTATTTCTTCAGGGGAGATAAATTCACTACAATCATCATTGTCATAAGAATATGTTTCCAAAAACTGAGCAACTATTAAGTACAGCATCTTCTGCTAAACTCAAGAGATAACTTCAAGAAGCACCATACGTGGTTTTTCCCTCAAAGAGCATACAGTCTTCTTTGTTTAAATAATAAAGTCTCTGAATAGCACAACTCCAAGAGAAGTCATTTATAAAGATGGCAACATGAATGATAACATATCTCAAGTTTTGCAACTTAGCAGCCTTAGATGGGACATGGTCTTAAGAATGACAAATAATTATGTAATGCTGAGAATCAAGAACTACCATTTCTGTGGCACACAGTTGTTGTTTAGTTGCTCAGTCGTGTCTGACTCTTTGCTACCCCATGGACTGCAGCATGCCAGGCTTCCCTGTCCTTCACTATCTCCTGGAGCTTGCTCACATTCATGTCATTGAGTCAGTGATGACATCCAACCATCTCATCATCTGTTGTCCCCTTCTTCTCCTGCCCTCGATCTTTCCTAGCATCAGGGTATTTTCCAATGAGTCAGCTCTTCACATCAGGAGCTCAATAACCATCTGCTGAATAAACTGGGAAATAGGAATTGTCAAAGAGACAGGTCAGCATGAGTTGGTGAGGTGGGGAGTCTTCAGAGAAAAATGAACTTCTGTGTTCTTCAGCCAGGAACTCTAAGACCAGCAATTAATAATGCAGTGAGAGGTATTTAATGAANTATTGCTGAAGCCTGGCTTGGAGAATTTTGAGCATTACTTTACTAGCGTGTGAGATGAGTGCAATTATGCAGTAGTTTGAGCATTCTTTGACATTGCCCTTCTTTGGGATTGGAATGAAAACTGACCTTTTCCAGTCCTGTGGCCTCTGCTGAGTTTTCCAAATTTGCTGGCATATTGAGTGCAGCAGTTTCACAGCATCATCTTTCAGGATTTGAAACAGCTCAACAGGAATTCCATCACCTCCACTAGCTTTGTTCAGTGACTCAGTCATGTCCAATTCTGTGACCCCATAGACTGTAGCACAGCAGGCTTCCCTGTCCATCACCAGCTGCTGGAGATTGCTCAAACTCATGTCCATTGAGTCAGTGATGCCATGCAACTATCTCAACCTCTGTTGTCCCCTTCTTTTCCTACCTTCAATCTTTCCCAGCATCAGGATTTTATCTAATGAGTTAGTTCTTCATATCAAGTGGCCAATGATGTCTTAATAGCGTTTCATTGTGTGTATACATACATATATATATATATATATATACACTCTATCTTCTTTATCCATTCACCTATGAATGGACACCTAGGTTGCTTCCATGTTTTGGCAACTGTAAATAATGCTGCTATGAACATTGGAATGTATGTATATTTTTAATTAATGTTTTTGGTTTGTTTCAGGTATATACCCAGAAGTGGAAATGCTGGGTAATATGACAGTTCTCATTCTCGTTTTTTAGAAAACTCCATATTATTTTCCACAGCAGTTGCTTCCCTCTAACGGTGTGCAAGGTTTTCTTTTTCTCCCTATCCTCACCAGTGTTTGTCATTTGTGTTCTTTTTGATCATAGTCTTTCAACAGGTGTGAGATGATACCTCATTATGGTTTTCACTTGCATTTCCCTGATGATTAGCAGTATTAAGCATCTTTTCATTTGCAGGTTGGCATCTGCATTTGCTCTTTGGAAAAATGTCTATTCACTGTTTATGTCCATTTTTCAACTGAGTTATTTTTTTTGATGTTCAATTGTATAAGCTCTTTATATATGCTGGATATCAATCCTTTGTTGGTCATATCATTTGCAAATATTTTCTCCCATTCATTTTGTATTTTTGGTGATCACTTATTTTGCTGTGCAAAGTGCCCTTAGAATAGTTATGATGCTTAACCTCAAATCAGCTGCCAGCCTAAGCATTCCCAGTCTTAACTTACATAATTAAATTGTTGATTCTGAATTCAGGACATTAAGCTTTTCTATATTTAAAGTTTTTCTTCTTAATGTGGACTGATTATTCAGGATTCAGTTTCCAGATAATTTTGAATCTTGGTTCCCTCATCTCTTTCCTTATAATTTCTTTTCCCAGGACTCGAGCCCCTGCCTTTTTGATAAGCAAACTTCCTGTGCCTTCTTCCAGGTCACCAGTCTCTTCCTAAATATCAAATTTGACTTCATTGAGCAGTTATGGTTAAAGATATAACATGGCAATATTTAGTTAGGGTGTATGTAGATATCATAAAAGTAATGTTTGGGTAAAACAGTAAATTACAATTGTGTGTGTGTATACATACATACATATACATATATGTGTGTATATACATACACACACACACACACACACATACACACACATACTTTGAGGCAGCCCAATTTTGAAATTGCTTAGAAAACAAATCACATTTGAGAACCACAATTTATAAGCCACAAAGCATTAAGAAAATTTTTCGGAGAAGAAATGAGCTTTTTGCTTTTTTACCAATCTCCAGGGCTCCATTCAATTCAGAAAACTTTCTTAGCAATGACAAAATAAACCTCAGCTCCCCAACATGGCTTATAGAATTTTTCACAATGTTGACCCCTCTGCCTCTCTCACCAATATTCCAGTCACATAAAAATTGTTCTTCTTTCCACAAACAAACCATATTACTTTACACTTACATCTTCTGATATGCTAGTCCTTCTGACTATTAACATTTCTTCCCTTTTCTCTCTATGGCAAACTTTCATTTCATTCTTAGAGACCTAATACAAATACCATTTCTTCTGTGAAATTAACTAAAATTCCAAAACCATAGCTCTTTTTTCTGAGTTTCCCCACTGGACCCTCTATCCCTCTTTTAGAGTCCTCACAAGGTTATAGTGTGATCAACTGTGTCTTACTGAAAGTAGATAGCTAGGGGACATCAGGCTTCCCTGGCGGCTCAGCTGGTAAAGAATCCACCTGCAATGCGGGAGACCTTGGTTTAACCCCTTGGTTAGGAAGATCCCATGGAGAAGGGAAAGGCTACCCGCTCCAGCATTCTGGCCTGGAGAATTCCATGGACTGTATAGTCCATGGAGCCACGAAGAGTTGGACACAACTGAGCAACTTTCACTTTTGAGACTTCCCTGGTGGTCCAGTGGCTAAGACTCCACACTCCCAATGCAGAGGGCCCAGGTTCGATCCCTGATCAAGGAACTAAACACTGAATGCTGCAACCAAAAACTGGTACAGCCAAATAAGTAATTATTGGGGGCTTTCCTGATATCTCAGTTGGTAAAGAATCTGCCTGCAATGCAAGAGACCCAGGTTCAATTCCTGGGTTGGGAAAATCTACTGGAGAAGGGATAGGCTACCCTCTCCAGTATTTTGGGGCTTCCCTTGTGGCTCAGCTGGTAAAGAATCTGCTTATAATGTGGGAGACCTGGAAACATTGTACAATAACTCAACNAATCCACCTGCAATGCGGGAGACCTTGGTTTAACCCCTTGGTTAGGAAGATCCCATGGAGAAGGGAAAGGCTACCCGCTCCAGCATTCTGGCCTGGAGAATTCCATGGACTGTACAGTCCATGGAGCCACGAAGAGTTGGACACAGCTGAGCAACTTTCACTTTTGAGACTTCCCTGGTGGTCCAATGGCTAAGACTCCACACTCCCAATGCAGAGGGCCCAGGTTCGATCCCTGATCAAGGAACTAAACACTGAATGCTGCAACCAAAAACTGGTACAGCCAAATAAGTAATTATTGGGGGCTTTCCTGATATCTCAGTTGGTAAAGAATCTGCCTGCAATGCAAGAGACCCAGGTTCAATTCCTGGGTTGGGAAAATCTACTGGAGAAGGGATAGGCTACCCTCTCCAGTATTTTGGGGCTTCCCTTGTGGCTCAGCTGGTAAAGAATCTGCTTATAATGTGGGAGACCTGGAAACATTGTACAATAACTCAATTGATGCCCTAAGTTTGGAGCATATTGTAGAATTTATGTTTTAAGCAAGTATTGCAGGATTTATCTACCATGAATGGTACTGTTTCTATGGGGAAATGTAAACAGTGTTCTACATAGCAGAATTTTAAATTAACTTAGGGAACACAATCCTATCATTGATCTGTTCTTTCATTCAACAAGTGTTTCTTGAACATTTACTATATGTCAGTCATTGTTTGAGTCACAAGAGATACAATGTTAATCAGCCAGTCAAATATATGGCCCTCAGGGAGCTTATGTGCTAATGGGGAAGATAAAATATAAAGACAAAATAAGTCTGAAAATTAAGTAGGTTGAAAAATGACAATAGTAAAAGGAAAAATAAATCTTGGTAGATAGAGTAGAAAATATCAGGGGAAATAGTTGCAATTTTTAGATAAATGATGAGGTAAGTTTTCACAGAGATGGTGCAGCAGAGTGCAAATGTGAAGGACATGAGCAAGTGAGCCATTCTAGGAAGCAAGGATGAGAAGAGGAAGACTGCCTAGACTGTCCAAGAGCAGCAGTGAGGCAATGTGGCTGAAGTGGGAAGAGCAGGGCTAAGAAGAAACATAACCAGGAGCCAGGTCCCATAGAGCCTGGTAGGTAAGTATGAGACTTTAGGCTGATGAGATGAGACTCAAATGAGAGTGATACAAAGACTGATACGATCTAACATATCTTTAGAGGATCCCTTTGGTTGCTGTGATAAGATAAGTTTGCAGGAGGCAGGGGCGGGCAAAGACAGAAGCAAGATACTAATTGGGAAATTACTGTAACACAGGTGAGACATAATCAGGTGAGAGGCAATGGTCAAATTAGAAGAATTTGTTGGGATTTTCTGATGGGTCAGATAAAGGTTGTCAAAGAAACAGAAGAGTTAAGGCTGAGGTCAAAGCATTTTTATTGTAGCAATTTAAGGACTGAAGTTATACTAACTGAAATGGAGAAAAGTATCAGAGAAGCTCATCTAGAGAAAGACTTAGAACTTAGCTGTGGAAATGTTAAAGTTTCCAGGTCCTATTAGACATTCAAGAGGTGATGCCCACCAAGTGATGATGGTGCTGAATCAGGGAAGGTATCCAGACTAGAGATATTAATTTGAATATTATCAGCACAGAGATGCTACTTAAAACCATGAATCTGGACCAGATCACCTACAGAGGAATTATAGATAGAAAAAAAAAAAAAAAGAGGTCAAGAGCAGGGCACNAGGCTTTTGAGTTCCTCTTCACTTTCTGCCATAAGGGTGGTGTCATCTGCATATCTGAGGTTATTGAGATTTCTCCCAGCAATCTTGATTCCAGCTTGTGTTTCTTCCAGTCCAGCGTTTCTCATGATGTACTCTGCATATACGTTAAATAAGCAAGGTGACAACATACAGCCTTGACATACTCCTTTTCCTGTTTGGAACCAGTCTGTTGTTCCATGTCCAGTTCTAACTTTGCTTCCTGACTGCATACAGGTTTCTCAAGAGGCAGGTCAGGTAGTCTGGTATTCCCATCTCTTTAAGAATCTTCCACAGTTTATTGTGATTCACACAAAGGCTTTGGCATAGTCAATAAAGCAGAAATAGATGTTTTTCTGGAACTCTCTTGCTTTTCCAATGATCCAGCAGATGTTGGCAACTGCCATTCTATTGTTTTCCTCTATTTCTTTGCACTGATTACTGAGGAAGACTTTCTTATCTTTCCTTGCTATTCTTTGAAACTCTGCATTCAAATGAATATATCTTTCCTTTCCTCCTTTGCCTTTTGCTTCTCTTCTATTCACAGCTATTTGTAAGGCCTCCTCAGACAATCATTTTACCTTTTTGCAAGTATTTTGGATGAGACAATATTGCTTTTAATGCTCACACTGAGATTCTCTGGAGATCCTCTGATTTTCTGAACTCGTAGATCATTTAGGTATTTCCTGTACACTTTAGGTATAAGCTCAATTCACTTACTTGGAAATTGACAATTCACACATTAGTGAAGACTCTGCTTTCCTGCATGGAAGAACACCTTATTTCCTTTTGCATAGATATTTCCATCTTTTTTCCCTCTCTTGTATGGCGTTCTCTGGGAGCTTTGTGATCTCTCTTTGCAGTACATAATTCCAGTGGAAGTCTCTCTCCAGGCAATCTACAAGCCTCTTCCTAATGGCATCTGCCACCACACCCTGAAGGGTCATGAAGTCCTATTTTCTGTTCAACATCAATTTACATGGGAATGTATGCAATGCTCAAGGGTGCATCATTACTGTTTGTGGCCTGCCTAGTTCATCTCAGTCTCCAAACCAAGACATTTAGTTCTCCCTTAATTTCTTTCTCCAAGTAAGGATTACCTAATAAACATATCTGAAAGGCAAATATCAAGCCAGAAAAAAAAGTTTGCAACATATATGACAAATTCCTAATATGTTTAAGATTTAAATTTTCTCTAATAAATCAATAAGCAAAAGATGAACTAAGCAATAGAAAACTGGACAATGAATATATACAGGCAAATCAGAAGAAAAGGGCTATTACTAAAAAATAAATATGCAAACATGTCCAACTTCATTTATAACCAAAGAAATCTGAAAAACAGCAAAACAGTACATTTGTCCATCAAATGGATAAAGATATTTTAAAAATATAATACTTTGAAGAAGTATATTTGTATTAATAGCTGCATTCATATTAATACTGTTCAATTTATCAATTTAAAAATTGATCTTTCATTTAGGCCCCAAAATATATATAATATATGAGTTATTATATAAAAATATATATATGAGTTATAGACATTTATTAAATATTTATGTATTTAGCTACATAACTCAGGGATTGAACCCATGTCTCCCACATTGCAGACAGATTATTTACCATCTGAGCCACCAGGGATCCCACATATTTAAGTATATGATATATAAAGTATTGCCATAGAGAGGTGAGAATTCAAGGAAATAAAAATTCTCATAAGCTCTAGTGTGATGGTAAATTGATGTAATATTGTTGAGTCACTAAGACATGTCCCACTCTTTGTGACCTCATGGACAGTAACCCACTAGGCTCTTCTGTCCATGGAATTTTCCAGGCAAGAATACTGGAATGGGTTGCCATTTCCTCCTCCAGGGGATCTTCTGATCCAGGAATCAAACGTGCGACTTCTGCACTGGTAGGTCAGTTCTTTACCACTGAGCCACCTGGGGGAGAAGGAAATGGCAACCCACTCCAGTGTTCTTGCCTGGAGAATCCCAGGGACAGGGGAGCCTGGTGGGCCGCCGTCTATGGGGTCGCACAGAGTCGGACACAACTGAAGTGACATAGCAGCAGCAGAGCCACCTGGGAAGCTCAATATAATATTACTAGATGACAATTAAATTATATGTACCAAAAAGAAAGACCCAATTACACAAATTTTTGGAGATAACCATTCTACTTCTACGAATTTATCATAAGGAAATGATCATAGTTATGTACAAAGATCTACCTACCACATTTATCCAGCACTGTTAGTAATATTGAGAAACTGGAAGCTGCTATGTAGTGTATGGTGGTGGTGGTTTAATTGCTCAGTCATGTCCAGCTGTTGTGCTTGTGACTCCATGGACTGTAGCCCTCCAGATTCCTCTGTCCATGGAATTTCCAGGCAAGAGTACTGGAGTGGGTTGCCATTTCCTTCTCCAAAGGATCTTCCCAGCCCAGTGATCAAACTTAGGTCTCTTGCATTGCAGGTGGATTCTTTACCAACTGAGCTACCAGGGAAGCCCATCTATCTGTTGTTGTGCAGTCACTGAACCATGTCTGATTCCTTGTGATCCCATGGACTGCAGTACACCAGAATTCCCTGTCCTTCAGTATCTTCTGGAGTTTGCTCAAACTCATATCCATTGAGTCAGTGATGCTATTCAACCATCTCATCCTCTGTCACTCCCTTCTCTTCCTGCCTTCAATCTTTCCTAGCATCAGAGTCTTTTCCAATGAGTTGGCTCATCACATCAGGTGGCCAAATTATTGGAGCTTCAGTTTCAGCATCAGTCCTTCTAATGAATATTCAGGATTGATTTCCTTTAGAATTGACTGGCTTGATCTCTTTGCTGTCCAAGGGACTTTTAGAAGTCTTCTCCAGCATCACAGTTCAAAAACAATTCTTTGGTGCTCAGCCTTCTTTGGGCCTCCCTGTAGCTTAGCTGATAAAGAATCTGCCTGCAATGCAGGAGACCCCAGTTCAATTCCTGGGTCAGGAAGATCCACTGGAGAAGGGATAGGCTACCCATTCTGCTTTTCTTTGGCTTCTCTGGTGGCTCAGCTGGTAAAGAAGCTGCCTGCAATGTGGGAGACCTGGGTTTGATCCCTGGGTTGGGAAGATCCCCTGGAGGAGGGTATGGCAACTCACTCCAGTATTCTTGCCTGGAGAATCCCCATGGACAGAGGATCCTGGGGGGATGCAGTCCAAGGGGTCACAAAGAATTGGACTTGACTGAGCAACTAAGCACAGCACAGCACAGCCTTCTTTATGGTCAACCTCTTACATTCCTACATGACTACTGGAAAAACCATAGCTTTGACTAGATGGACCTTTGTTGGCAAATTATGTCTCTGCTTTTTAATATGCTATCTAGATTTGTCAAAGCTTTTCTTCCAAGGAGCAAGCAAGCATATTTTAATTTCATAGCTGAAGTCTCTGTATGCAATTATTTTAGAGTCCAGGAAAAGAAAACCTGCCACTGTTTTAATTTTGTCCCCATCTATTTGCCATGAAGTAATGGGACCAGATGCCACGATCTTAGTTTTTTGAATGCTGAATTTTAAGCCAGATTTTTCACTCTCCTCTTTCACCTTCATCAAGAGGCTCTTTAGTTCCTCTTTGCTTTCTGCCATTAGGGTAGAAATGTTATCTGCATATCTGAGGTTGTTGCTGTTTCTCCCAGCAATCTTGATTCCAGCTTGTGATTTATCCAGCCTGGCATTTTGCTTAATGTACTCTGCATATAAGTTAAATAAGGTGACAATATACAGCCTTGACGAACTCTTTTCCCAATTTGGAGCCAGTCCATTTTTTCCTTGTCTGATCCTGATTGTTGCTTCTTGACCTGCATACAGGTTTTTCAGGAGGCAGGTAAGGTGGCCTGGTATTCCCATCTCTTTAAGAATTTTCCACAGTTTGCTGTGATCCACACAGTCAAAGGCTTTAGTGTAGTCAATGAAGCAAAAGGAGATAATTTTCTGAAATTCTCTTGCTTTTTCTGTAATCAAATGGATTTTGGCAATTTGATATCTGGTTCTTCTGTCTTTTTTTAATTTAACTTGTATATCTGGAAGTTCTCTGTTCACATACTGTTGAAGCCTAGCTTGAAGGATTTGAGGCATTCCTGTGCTAGCTTGTGAAATCAGCGTAATTGTAGATGTTGGTTAAATAATTCATGACACAGCTAAAATGGGCTTAACATTATATGAACTTTTAGTCACAGCTCTGCATCAAGGATCTCCACTTTGCCCTGGGAATCAATGAAAATTAGACCCACAACTGTCTCTATGGTTCATACACAAGCAGAGTGAAGTCATTATTTGGGTATTAGTTAAAGTCAGTGTCTTCTCCTGACCCAGAAAAATTCATACAGAGCAGGGGTGAGCCCTTGAGAGTCAAGACAAAAACATAGATTTCACCTTTTTTGCAGTTGATTGTATTCTCTGAGTCTTCTGGAAAGACTGACATTTTATATCTCCATCCAAGTAGTCACAATAGGTCTGTATTTTTATCTCCATCCAGAATAAATAAATTGGTCCTTACATTATGTTGGTCAGGGAAGTGTTTAACTAGCGGTCCTCCCTAAGGAAGGTTGACTGGAGATAAACCACATTGTTTGTTGAGGAAGACATTCACACCTATTTCCTTTACTGATGATGAAAGGTTTATAGGAATATTATATGTAATTATGTCCTCATTACTTTGGTGTGGAATTAGACCTTAAAACACTAAAATGATACCATCTTGCTTTTGTCTGATGTTCATTTTTTCAGAGGCTTTTCATGTTTATTTTCCATTTAGACCCCCAATACTAGTTGTCAGGATTGTACAGGATCTATGTCCCAGAAAAAGAGGAACATGGACTTTGGAGTCAGACAGACCTTGCTTCCAAAACAAAGGAAAGGAAGTGAAAATGAGTGCAAATGAAGATAAGATTAAAGGTGTAGATGTGGGGAGTTGAGGGCATTTTTTCCTCATTTTTTTCTGTGTGAAGTAAATTTTCCACGTGGAGCAAATATAAGGTCATCAGCTAAGAGAGAGAAGGATATCACTGAGGTGAGGGAGCATCTCCTGTGGAGAGGAGAGGTTTCACCAATCACCAGCCATGAAATTTAGTCCCAACTGATGTAGGATTCAGGTTCTGGCACCAGGTGACCAAAAATTGTTTATAACATACAAAAGGCAAAATGACCGGAAGCTAGTTCTAAATGCTGCTCAGAGACATACTTGTCCACTGCTATTAATTATGCTGTTAATTGGGGAGTTTCAAGCCTTTCATAATCATATTTTAAAATACCTAAAGTGAAAAGGAGAAAATGAGCTGATTGGTATAATGAAATATGCTCTATCAGACATTCAGAGTATGATATTTCATGCTTAGGTGTACAGCTGGCTATTGTATGACCTTGAGCTCATATCATAGGGTCTCTCTTTTCCTCATTCTAAAAAATATCTGATTCTGAGGTCTCTTCTGAGGTCTCCTTTCCCTTTTCTGTGACCAAATGATTTGAAAATAATGTCGATTTCTAAAATCAGTGAGCTGAGTTATGTGGGTGTTTACCAGCCAAACAGCCATGAAAATCTTTGGCTGCAGGTTGCAAATCTACCACAGGGCGCCCTCTACCCTAGAACAGAAGACTTCTTTGAGCAAAAGGACTCATGCTGGGTAAAGCTGGAAGCTGCTCAACCTTTGTTGCTTGTGAAAGCCAAGAGTAGAATTAAATCAGATGGGTCTTTTAAAAAAGACAAAACCAAAACCAGATGGATCTTTTAAGAAAAAGGGTTGGTCAGCTAAAGACTTATTTAAAAACACATGGTCATTCTGCCTTTTGTGGGGTCTGAAGACCAAATATAGTATCTACAGGAGGCATGCTATTACAGTTCAGCAATTATTTCCCCAAACAGGGCTGGGATTCTAAAAATATTAAAGTCTTACACTCATTTTTTCTAGATAAAGCTCCACTCAGTCTGTCCTTAGAGATCTGTGAAAATTCCATCTTTTTAGCCAAGTGTCTAATGTCAGAATTTTTGTTTTGCTTTGTTATTTTTTATTGTTTTAATTCTCTTACAATTTATTGTCAAATTGTTAAATGAATACTGTTGCATTTACAGTATCATATATCCTGTAGTTGTGTCAATACCATCTTAATGAAGGGCTCTGGAACTTCACTGACTAGATTATAGTAATTTAGTGAATAATTATTCTACCAACTCTGTAGTCACCATTTCCACATTTATCTGTGCAAGTTATTCCAAAAGACTTCAAACTTTGTCAGAAGAGAAGTTAAATTTAACCCAGAATCAAACCCTCTGGTAAATTATTGAGGTCTACCACTTATAACAACCTAAGTTTGTTTTGTGAACTTGAGTATTTTATGGTATTTTTGGCGTAGAATTGAAATGTTTCTATGTGAAGATAAGAGGCCGTTTCTGGAAACTATCATTTACATTCTAATTATAGGCCCAATTTGGGCTCTTCAATTGGTAAAGTAGGCGGTGGATTAATCCAGCAATCTGGCCAACCATGTGTCTCCAGAAGGCCATGAAACTATTGGGTTGGCCAACAAGTTCATTGAGGATTTTCCAATGGAAAATCCCAAACAAACTTTTTGGCCAAACCAGTACTTTAAAAGACAGTGAAAAACCAGTCAATTCAGCTAATGTTGAGCTGTTTAATACTAACCATGTTTTTTTAACTACACAACAAAAGTTTGTGGTTATATATTCCACAGTTCCCTGCAAAGCTTCATTTCTTCCCTCCCTCAGCAAAATCCTATTTATTGTGTTGGGTACCACATAAACTATGACATTTAATAAAGTTAAAATTAGTAATCCTAATTATTTTTTAGAAATCCAGCTTGATTTGGCTTGAGAAAATAAGTTCCTGACTTATCTGTTTCTCTACTTTTTCTCTCCCTCATGCTTTAACCAGGAACTTCTCTGGATTTTTACTGGTTTAGCAGCAGTCTAGACCATCTGACTAAGGCAGCCTTGTAGCTGGATGTCTGTACAGACTCTCCCCTCCACTCCACTGTTCCCACTCCTTGGTAAAAAAAAAAGATAACTTTAAGAAAGGATTATAATTTGTATACTATGAGGAATGTTTGCTCAGTTACCCTAACCCTTTAGATCTGCTCCCTGTCATTATATTATTTTGAGGGAGTAGATCTTTCTTTTTTCAAAGGGAGACAAATGAAAACAAAGAAGAGATTCTATTCCCCTTTGACAATTCAAATTTTTTTGAAGCAGGAAATTGAAACAACGAAGCCCTGATTGACTTGGTGATGATTATCCAGCTGGAGAGTTAGTTCATCTCCCTTGCTGTTTTGTTCCTTTGCCTTTTGTTTCTAGGGCTTAAGGATATTTCATGCTCATTAGAGCTATCATGTGATGGTGTGAGCAAGAGCAAACTAATTTAATCTAGTCCGCTTTTAAAATATAAACAACTGACCAGGGAGAATGAACAGTTTGAAACTGAGAATCCAAAAGGAGGTAACAGATCTGAAAGTGCCTCACATAGGGAGACAATAGGAATACACATAATAGGAATTTAGCAAATGGGGTTTGATAATCCATACAGTTTTCTGCTACCCTTAACCAGTGGTTCTCAGCCAGACAAAATTTTTCCCTGGCCCCCACCATTCCCCAGGGGGCATGTCTAGGCATGACATTTCCCCAAGGGGAAATGTCTGGAGACATTTTTTTATTGTTGTGATTTGGGGAGTGATATTGGTATCCAGTGAGTAGAGACCAGGAACGCTGAACATCCTGCAATGCACAGGGCATCCCTCGCAACAAAAAATTATCTGACCCAAAACTCAGTAATGCTAAGACTGGAGCACCTTACTGTAGATAAATGAACATGTATAATGTCTATTTTTAGTATGATAAAAAGTAAGTTAAATCATGTTTTGTAACCTTACTTGACTATATTTAAAATGATTTGTTTGCAAATGTGTGTTTATAGCTCTCCATTCACTGCCTATTTGTCTTCCAAAATTAGTCTAAGTTTTTTCAACAATTAATATTCTCTATCAAAACAAAAATTTTAATGTATCACTAGTCCCAAAGGAGTAGAACCTTTAGTACACTAAAACAAACTGATTTACACAAATCTAATTTGCTCCTAACTTTTAAGAGGTTTGCATAAAATCAAGATCTGTCTAAGGGACAGCCGTTTACTTTGTCGCACTTCTCCTCTTTCAAATAGATACTAGTATACATTTGAGTTGCCTGAGATCTTTTTCTCAGTCTTTAGAGTTATTGTCTGCTTTGAAATGCTGCCTAAAAATGAAATAAACACTGCTGTTGTTGTTGTTTTTAAAGATCTGTAATTAAACAAGAGGTCAGTCCCCTTAAGAATTTAGACTGTGGGGAATTTTTTTCTTGTCACATTCTTAACAGGACCCAGGACAGAGTTCTTAAGAACAGACCAAAATGTTTGACTTTCTCTTTGGCTATTGCAGGCAGGCCCAGTCATAAGCTTACCCAGTCATCAGCTACCCGAAAATAACCTCTCCACCTCAAGTAACCCTCAGAATGAAAAATGGCAGCAGAAGAATAGGAACTGACATTATCATCGCTATTAATAGCAGGGTGGAAATCCAGTGTGTTAGAGCAAACAAATGATCTTGTCAGGTTTCTTTTGTGTGTTGGAATGCTGATAGACAGCTGCCAAACAGATCTGCACTTTGAGGCCATAGTTTGAATATAGTACGTAGCAGACTGTGAATCTTTCTTCAGACATCAGACAGAACAGCAAGTGGTCTGGCCAGTACTCTAAGTGTGGAAAGAGTTCTAAGACAGTAATAACCTAGTGGCCTGCTGTTGTCCAGAATATCTTTAATGTTTCACTTAACCCACTATGACAGTTCACAGATTTGTTTGGAATGTCCGAAATGAAGCTCTGTCTGGTGGAACTTTCTGCAATGAGGAAATGTTACAAATCTGCTATGACCAACTCACTTGATCATTGGTTATATGTGGCTATCGGGTACTTGAAATGTGGTTAGTACACCTAAGGAAAGAAAATTTTTAATTTTACTTAATTTTAATTTCAATTTCAATAGCCATGTGTCGTCATAACTACTATAATAAACAATACCAATCTGAAAAACAGTAGCCCATTATTTCACAACTTAATCATAGCTATCTTGATTCTTTCTTTTTTCTCAATTATAAATATAACAAAATTAAAGAATGTGTGTTAGAATTCTTTAGAAACTAAAAGTAAATTCTATTCAATACCCATAATTTCTCAAACCTAATAAAAGTCTTATATATTTAGTAAATTTTCAAGGTTTTTTCCTATGTATTTTTAGATGAGTTAGATGTAATTTATCTCATTTTAATTTTATTATCAGCAGCTTTCATCACTTAACATTATGAGAGGCATATATTCTCTACTACTAAATAACATTTGCAAATCATCAGTTAATAATGGCCTGTTTTTTAGATTGCAGCACCTTGATTTGTGTATTTCTTCTGTTTTTGAAATCTTGGGTTGTTTGTTTGCTTGCTTCCTTGGTTTTATGGTCATTATAAAATAATGGTGTAGTAAACATGTGAAAGCATGATAACATTTCTCCTCTTTAAGATATGTTTACATGCCATATGTTTGAGTCTTATTTAGGTAATAATTTACATGGTGAATCATTTCAGTACCACAGAATCTTTTTGAAAAAGTGCTTTTTAACTATTCATGTCAAAAATAGACTTTAAAGCTGCCAAAGGAAAAGAAAGCCAAGATTTTTCTCTGCAGCACAATAAATTGATTTAATTCAGTAAATTACAAGGCAGATTACTATTCCTTCCCATAGAACAAGAAAAAATTGCTGATAAAAATGGAATTGCACTCAGGGCTGATGACATAGACCTCTGCTTTATAAATGGAGAATAAGTTCCTATGTATAAATCCTGCAAATAATATATTTCACCATAGTCAGATCATCTCTAGAATCTATAAAGATAAGAAAATTAACAAAAGTTAAAGAAAAAACAGAAACACCCCTTTTAGTTCGTTCCTTGTAAATATTGATACATACAGTTATATATTAGGGCTCCCTTGGTGGCTCAGATGGTCAAAAGTCCGCCTGCAATGCAGGAGACCCAGCTTCAATCCCTGAGTCAGGAAGATGGAGTAACAACCAACTCCAGTGTTCTTGCCTAGAGAGTTTCATGGACAAAGGAATGTGGCTGGCTACCGTTCATGGCATTGCAAAGAGTTAAACATGACTGAGCTACTAACACACACATAGCTATGTATTATTACATCTCTAAACTGTCTCTTATAATTTATAGTAATATGAATTCAGTTCAGTAAACTTTTACACACGTTATAATTAGTTATTCTGAAGATATTGGCCTAAGACATTTTATATTTTGCATAGTGATAAACTGTCATGTGATTTTTTCAGCTTCTTTTAAAATAAACTCTATATTCTGGTGGCTCTGATCATCAAAGACCAAAGGAATCCTACTAATAACACAGGTGAATTGAAGACATTGCATCCTGAACCTAAAAAAGGTTTAAGAACCTAAGAAATTTTTTAGGCTTTTTAGGTTTAAGAACCTAAAAATCAAATGTTCTCATTGCTCATAATTTGGGTTGTTCTTTCGTTGTATCTCTTTGTTTTTGAATTAATATTTGTATTTGAGGGGCTGAACATGGACTAGAGACTTTGTGCTCATTAAACATTAGATTATACGTGTGAAGCAAATTTGTACACTGCAAAGTGCAGTGAAAATCTAACAAAAATGTTTCAAAAAGTGCTCTTTGCTCATCCTATATATGAAAAAGGAGACTTTTAAATTGATTTAAGAAATCCAAGACATTTCTTTCTTTTTGGCACAATGAACTTAGTAATTTGTTGTAGAGATTTATTTTTCCTTCACATGCAAAATGTTTGACTTGATAAAATAACTGCATTTAGGGCTTTTATTAGTGATAACACTCAGGGATTTAGATCTTTACTTTGGAAATGGAACGTGAGTCTTCATGTGGCAAATCACTAAGACTTCATTCACCAGATGAATGAACCATGTTGTAAGAAAGTCACTTCCAAAAAATCAGTAGTGTTTGCACTGGAAACGTTTGTAAAAATGCTTGGACTGCCATCAAACCTGTATACACTTTATGGACTATTTGGGGGAAAATATTTAAAAGCTGACAGGTTTTCCTCTGTCACCCAGTTAACCTCTTGCTTTCCTCTCTCAGTTCTTTAAAGAATGCAAACTAATTTCAGCATTAGTGTATACACTATATCATTGTGAGCTTGACTCTGCTGAAAAAAATAAGTGATCCCCGGGTCATATATAAATGGCTAACCATTACTCATGCCACTGTATCTGTAGTTCACAGACAATGAAGACATGCCTGTAGTTTGCTTCTGTGCACCTGTTGTGCTATGTACATCCCAGGATGTAAGACTTTCCAATTTCCAGTTAACTGAACTCATAATTTTATTTTTCTTCATTGCAGGTGGTTTTCATGAGCTTATGCAAAAGTGTATGGGACTGTGGTCTAGTAGCCTTGGATGACATTACAATAGAATTGGGAAGCTGCTGGTCTCCAGGTAAGATGATTGTCATTTCAGCTTTCTTTGCTTCCCTGGCCAATTCATGGCATGTCCTGTTTCTCTACTAGTATACCACCTGGATTTAATCTCTGCTAGTCTGTCCTTTGCTTTTCTTGCCAGAAGTGCCTCTCTCATTTAGAAGTGATGTCTTTAATGTATGACTTTGCACATGACTTGACCCCTATATTCTCGTCTATAAGAGAGGTGGTAATACCTACTTGAGTAGTGAGGATAACACATATAAACACCCTAGCTTTGGACCTGGCACAAAGCAGTGCTTTAAAAACAGATACCTAAAATAAATAAATAAATAAATAAAACAAGATAAAAACAGATACCTTCTTTGATAATTACTCTTGTTATGATTACTATTGTTGCCTTACTTGAATGCAGATTTTCAAGCTATATTGATGAAATTGTTATATACATATACTAGGCTAAGCACATCATTTCTAAATCATAATAAAATAAATATTTTCTAAGTGGATTAAATGACAATGAAACAATGGACCAAGCATTGATGATAGTGACAAATATTATGGCTAGGTGTTGGACATTATGTCTAATGAGAAAATTATACATACCTCAACCCAGATCATTGGTATCTATCTATTAATTACCACTGCATCCTAAGTCACAAGGTATCTATTTCTTTAACAAGCAGGCATATTGTGGTATCTATTTGGCACTGGAGAATAATCTCCATGTTTATTTAATTAAAAGACAATTTGTTTGTAGTCCCTTGATTTGTGTGGCACTGCAAAGACAATATAAAACAAGATAAAAATCTCTACACTCAAGGCATAGAAAAGAGAATGAAACTTCATTAGCTTTATAGCATATATAAAATAAAATGAAGTAAAATAATTATCATGCTAGAGAAGGAAAAGATGGGTTGTTTATTGGAGAATCTAGATGTAGGAAGGTACAACCAAGTTCAGCCAAAGAAGTTCCCAGGAAGTTGGGAGATGGCACTACTCTAATATAATCATTATTAGAGTTATTGAAGATAGCACCCAAAGACAGAAACATTTGTTTTTGAAAATGAAAAATAAGCCTCCAGGTAGAAAAACACAAAGTTCTAATATTTATTTAGCTAATATTTATTGAGTTTTATATCTGAATGTTTTACATACATCATCTCATTTAATCCTCACAACCCCCTGCGGTGGATACCATTAATATTCCCACATTACAAATAAGAATGCCGAGGCACAGAAAAATGCAGTAACCTGCTCCACATGTATTAATCTGCCTCCAAAATCACATTTAATTCTTTCACATTCTCTCCCTCTTCCAAAGCAACCATAGATAGCTTTGCTCTGAGGATTTCCTTCACTCATTCTGGATTTCTGAAGAAACCTTCTGCTTGCAATTTTATTATTTTTATGTTTCCATAAAGGCAATATACCTCCAACTGTCAGAGAGTTTTATAATCTCATTCATACAAATAAATTCACAAGTCAGAGAAAGTTTCTTTCTCAAAGTATTTTAATACTTTTGGATCTAGTATTCTGATTGTTCTCTGCCTCTATGGCAGAACCAGGGTGAAGTCCAGACTCTAGCCAGAGGCAAGAGCTTGGCTTAGAGGGAGCGTTGGTAGGTGGGTTGCCTCTCTATGTGGCACATGTGGCCAGATGATAACCACACATTAGTGTGGGTTTCAAGTGAGCCTTGGAATATATATTCATTGAAAGAGCCTCAGCGATCACAATACCTGCTGCTTCGTTACAGAGAAGCTCCTACCTCCACCAGGAGAGTGTACTTTTGAACAAGATGAATGTATATTTACTCAGGAGAGAAGAAACCGGAGCAGTTGGCAGAGGTGGAGGGGAGAAACTCCCACCTCCTACACTGGACCAAAGGGAGATCACACTACTGGGGTAGGTGAGTTATGCCACATGGTGCTGTTTCCTAAGGAAACCCGAAATAGCTTTCTAGGGGTTGTTTACTGCATTCTGATATGTGAAAACTAAGGTGTCTAGAGTGAACTGCATGTGGGATATTACACACATGGGATAGGTAATTCAGTATGTGCATTTAAAATCATTCTGTTTATTATATTGCACATTATCTAGATGCAAAAAGGATTTAAATGAGCTTACAAAGATGTACAAACAAAGATAATTAGAAGTAAGATTTCAAAATAAAAGGGAGATGGGCAAAAATGAAAAAAATAAAATAGTGATCTAAAATGAAGCCCAGGACTGAGGCCTAGTATAGAAATATCTGGCAGACAGGGAAGATGTATCAGTGTGAGTCCTCACTTTCCAGAAGCTGAAAAAGATGGAAAAGTCATCTGTAAAACATGATTTACTATGTTCTTAGGATTGAAACAGATGAAGCAGTCCACCAAGGGATGGAGGCAATAGAGGGATGCATTTTTCTGTAGGAAATGTGTAAACTACACTAAACCAGACTAAAAGTTGTTCTGCTTCTTATTATCACCATGTGTCAGTGATTGCAAACAATGTCCAAGATAAAATGCTCCTTGAAGAATAGACCTTTTCCACTGAGGCTCTCAATTTCTCTAGGAACACCAGTTGGATAAAAGCACATCATTTGGTCCAGTCAACGCAGAACTATCCCTGATATTAATATGAAAGAGATATTTCCTGAAGGGTCCTTACAGAGAGTGGCATAGTGTTGTTTCTTATGGTCTATCTCAAAAATAAGCCTAGGGAATAACACCACACAGCAGCAATACAACAAAAAATATTGGCTGTATTGGCTAAACTTGGTAGGGTGCAATCAGCAACAGCTTTGTATTTTCTTTCCAACCTTCTCTTCAAACATACCCTAGAGAATTCTCCCTTTCCCACCCCTGGAAGATCCCACAGTTTCCCAGTCCTGTTGAGGTAGTGGAGCAGTCACACATTCAGATGTGTTAACATGTCCAATTCAAATGACAACTTCAGTTTCTCATTCAATCGAATCATCTTTCCCCCTCAGCATGGGCCTGATTCATAGTTTGGAGATGATAAAAGAGAAGACTGTCTGTGCTTGAACTTTCTTTGTTTTACTTCCTCCTCTGCCCAGCATCGTCAGGATCCTTTAGCCAGAGTGAGTGGAGGGTGGATTAAAAGAAAATAACTTCTAAAATGTTTAGTGTTTCTTCAAATTCTTTCTTAGATACCTTCTGTTATGATATCTAAGTACTGGCTGTTTTGCCTCTCACCATTTTGGGCACTGTACTCTCTGGCTGATGATGTATGGCTCTGCTCCTTCCCCCTAGTACTTGTACTACAGAGATACAACTCACGTAGATTTTCTACTTGCATCCCTCCTGGCAGTTTTGACTTGGGTCTTTTCAAGAACACTTGGTTCCAGCCACTATCCATTTGAGTATCCATTTGACCTTGGATCCTAAATGCACCTTTGCCTGAGAAGATGATATGAAGCTTGGTCCTACCACTGACCTCTTTTCTTCCCATTACTTCAGAGATTCTGGGACAGTGTTGCATCAGCTAGGGTAGCTGTTGAAGAGATTCACCCTTGTTCACAGGTAGATCAGATTTCTACTTCCAGCACTGAGTAGAAGATTCTAAGAGAGTGTGAGGCTGTATCTGAAAAGACAATGAAGTTAAAAAGGTAATTAAAAGATGTGTATACGTTAAGACTATTTTGGTTGGAAATAGTTTATTGCTCTTTGAAACAGGAAAAAAAATGCCATTTTAGGGCTGACTTGAGGCACAGCTTGATGGAGAGGATAAAACCATGTCACTGGGACCTCCTCCTCTCCATCTCTCTGCTCTGGTTTTTCTGAGTTGGTTCCAATCACAGTCTGTCCTCTCATGGTAGCAAGAGGCTGCTGCAGTGGCAGCTTCATGGCCTTTCAACACTGAATCTAGTGAAAAGAGATAACACAAATCAGCAAATGAAAAATGAGCCTCATTAACTGATTGGCAGTGTAACGAGGGCTGCTGCTGCTAAGTCACTTCAGTCGTGTCCAGCTCTGTGTGACTCCATAGATGGCAGCCCACCAGGCTCCCTTGTCCCTGGGATTCTCCAGGCAAGAACACTGGAGTGAGTTGCCATTTCCTTCTCCAATGCATGAAAGTGAAAAGTGGAAGTAAAGTCACTCTGTCATGTCCAACCCTCAGCGACCCCATGGACTGCAGCCTTCCAGGCTCCGTCCATAGGATTTTCTAGGCAAGAGTACTAGAGTGGGGTGCCATTGCCTTCTCTGGTAATGAGGGCAGGTGGTGGTTTAGTCGCTAAGTTGTGTCTGACTCTTGCAATCCCATGGACTGTAGCTTGCCAGTCTCCTCTGTCCATGGGATTCTTCAGGTGAGAATTCTGGAGTGGGTTGCCATTTCCTTCTCCAGAGAATCTTCCCAACCCAGGAATCAAACCCGGGTCTTCTGCACTGCAGGCAGACTCTTTACTGACTGAGCTATGAGGGAAGCCTCACGAGGGCAGAATACTATCAAATTCCTGCATGAATCCCCACAGGACTTACTGTTGTATCTTATACATTACAGAGGCTCAAAAAAGTCCTTGGAAGGAATCAATGAACCGATAAGCCCTCCCTGATGCATATAAGAATAGCCACTTAATTAGCAAGACCCATAGAAAATGTAGTAATGGGGAGAAGCTAAATTACGAGAGGAATAGAGAAATATCAAGAATAAATCAGCTTTAGTTTGAGTCCATTATAATCATGATGTTGTCTATATGTACATTTTTCTGGGGAGGGAGTTGATAGCTTCTCTTCCATTTTGCAGGGACACCAAAAAATCTGGTAACAACAGATCTGAGAAGATGGTGGTGCTGTGGTAGAGTAGCACAGGGGAATTTTCTAGGTAACAGTCTGTGCAATGTCTTGGACATGGAAGAGGGACAAAACAAAAATAGGGAGCCGTGGAGGGAGAGAGTCTCTGAAAAGGGCAAGGGAGGGTTACCAAGCCAGGATATAACAGACCCATGAACTTTGGAGTCAAGGTTCCCCACGCACTAGGTATGAGACCTTGAAAAAGTTACTTCAAATCTCTAGGTCTCAGTGATATCATCTAGAAAATGAGAATAACTATAGCTACTTGTCTGTTCATGTACTTCAAAGGATGGTTGAGTTTAAACGTAATCAACTTGTGGATGACATTCTCCCTCCTGCCTAAAGACAAAATCTATGAAAATCTGACAAAAGTACATGCTGTGGATATTCCATTACTCATAATTTTGCTCCTTTATTTACACGTAGGGGCACATGTTAGTTTACTTGGTGTGGCTTTGTTTAAAGAAAATGGTATGATTGTGTTTTCTTTGTCTCTCTGAAAACTTTGAAGAATATTTCAGCTGACTGGGGTGAAACTTCACAACAAAAATTGTAATATAAAAACTTCTTAGTGTGTTCAATATTTATTCCCAGAAAATACTTGACCACAAGTATCAAATTCTCTGGTGAACAACACAGAACATTCTGATTTTTTTTCAGTGAATTTTTCTAGGGTCTCCCTTTTTCCCATCATTTATTTCACCTGTTTCAATGCAAACTTCCTAAAGGGTCTCAGGACATCTTTCAATTTTCTAACCACATAAAATCTTTTCCAGATTATATCTTTTTATTCCTAAGTATAACAATGCAGAGGCTGCAAATTCTGCTGTGCTGTGCCCAGGGTCTCCTACAGATAATATTGCTTTGGAGTTTTCTATCTTTGTCTTGTTCTTTAAATTACTTTAACAGTTATTCTTCTAGGGAAATAATAACATCTACTGATCATTGATGGAGTGTTTACCATGTGCAAGCATTGTGCTGGGACCTTTATATCCTTAGTCAGTTTGAGCTGCTATAACAAAAATACCATAGACTCAGAGGCTTAAATATCAGACTTTTATTTCTCACAGTTCTGAGGGCTGAGAAGCTCAAGATCAAGGTGCTGGCAGATTTGAGGTCTGCTGAGGGCTTTCTAGTTTCACAGTCAGCAGTCTTTTTGCTGTGTCCTTACACAGCAGAAGAGGCAAGTGAGCTCTGTGAGGACTCTTATAAGGATACTCATCCCACCTATGAGAGCTTGACCCTCCGGACCTAACCCCTCCCAAAGATCATACCTCTAATTACCATCATAGTAGGGGTTAGGATTTCAACATATAAATTTGGAAAGAGGGGAAATGAATATTCAATCAATAACACACCCTTACCATGACTTGCAAGTGAAAGTATCCATTTTTCATATGAAAGAACTGAAGGTTGGAGAAATACCTTTCCAAGGCCCCTCAGCAATGATTGGTGGAGTAGGGACTGTATCTCAGGAATGTTGGGCTCTAACGTCCATATTCTGTCCACAAGGTCCCACCAGAGTTTTCCAACCCACATGGTAGGAGGAGACCACACATGACCTCAAACAGCTGTGACGGCTTACGTGTGAAAAACACAAGTCTTCACACAGCCACGCAATCATACCTGTCACCCTTCATACCCTTCATACCAGAAAAAAGTGTCTGCTCTTAGAGAGGATATATTCAAACTGATGGTATTTTTAGACATCCACTGAAATGTAACCCATCAGAAAGTATCTAAATTTTTTCTGATCTGTGAACCAATATCGTCAGTTTAACTCCAGGACCACAGTCCCCGCAGCCATTGTGTAGCCTAAACCCTCAAAGGGTAGCTTTGCCTTTGAGGGTTAGGATACACAATGGCATCTAATGGCCTAATGTGGGCTGATATATTGGCTTTCAGATTACAATATAACAAGGATCACCCATTCATAAATTAAAGTGTAAGCAATTAAATACCCCTTTAAAACGAATGTTGGTTAAAGCCACCAGTGTCATATGCGACATGTTTATAAGATGAAACATCTTAGAACTGGGATCCATTGTAATGTTATATAGAGCAGAGTTTCTACGATCTTGATTTACTCCATATTTTCTAAGTACCTACTATGCGTCATGCATCACATAACAGCGGACGCCCTGCTAATCTCTTAGGGCTGCTGTGATGATTAACCAAGGTTGTATTTCTGAAAGAGCTAATACTATACAAGCTCCACTGAAATGGAAATGATATGACTATTTTTGTAATTAGTGACTCATTCATAAAATCTGATGTTCATCTGGTGTTCATTTCTGGGATACTCTCTTGGACTCAGTGTTTTGTGTCATTTGTGCTTTTTACATAGAAAATCATGGCATATGATTACAAATTAAATGACTTAGTAGTAACCAGAAGATTTGGCAGACCTTAAACCAGTGTTTTCTAAAGTACCACTGGGTAATTTAAGGGTTAAGTGGATGAATATTTTTAATTTGATAGTACTATTCATGTAAAAGCAAAATATATAATCAGTACAGCAACACCATTATTTCACAAATCTATAGCTTGTTTTCTGTTTTCATGCTAATATGCAGTTTCCTATTTGAATAATGGATTTAAGGAGTAAAAAATGAAATCTATTTAAAGAAATATATCAAATGAGTAATAGTACAGATACTATGTGGATATAGTGGTATTTGTGTGGCTAAAGTTGGGGAAACATTTCCAATGTTTGTTAGTCATCTAATAGAACATGTCATTCTACTAAAACGACAACAAAGACAATATTGTAGCCCAACCCCTGTTTGATAAAATAATAAAAGTACTTGTGACAGATAAGTCTTGATTTGCATTGAGCTGAAATGGACTCTGCAGGACCTGTTTATCCATTTCTTGTCACCATCTATTTGAATAGCTCTATCCTGGCAGAATCAGAAAGTTCCTTGACACTGATGCTATTTCTTTTACAAGACAGTAAAGACAAATCTTAACAAAGTCCTAAGGGTTTTATTGGTTATTACAATTTTAATATATAATTATATTTATATAATAATATTATATTATTAATGTGATGCCATGCTGTCAGAATTCTTCTTAAATAATTGTTTTAGTTGTCCTGGAGTTTACATGGGTTTTGTGACCAAAAGATAGTAGAATAAATAAATCAACAGATAACTCTCCAGTTTAGTGAGAAAATGCCTTCAACTGTAACATTTCCTAGCTCACTGAGTCCACTAGTGAATAGATTAAAAGTCATCCAGTTTTCCCTATCTCTTTCCCACAGCTACATCCTAGAAAAGTAGCTATTCATCATTTAAAAAAATAATAATTTCCAAATAAAGAGACACCATCAATTTCTTCTTTGGTACTGTTCAGTGTTTCAATACATCTTATGTACTTCTGGCAATTAAATTCTCTCCAACACACTACTAAATAAAGGTAGGAGTCTTATATGAACCTTCTTGTGTAGTAGAAATATGAGTGATACATTAAAATAACAAATAATGACATTTACTTATAAATTGTGCTGTTGACACAAAAGAAGATCACAACTATATATTTAATGTGTTGGTTATAAATTAACAGCTGAAATTTAATAGCAGTCTCATTCAAGTCCTTGTCTTTTAAGAATTTTGGTAGCTGATATCCAGACATGTAAAAATGCTACTCAACTAGTCTGAAACTATAAGGGCAATTAGCTCTAGAAAATTAAAATCTCCAGTCTTCTCAGTTTTTTCATAATTTATCTTATCACACTAATTTCTGGTATTTTTGGACCCTACTTACCCAAGAGAAGCTATGACAAGCTTTTTTAAAAATAGTGGTAAAATATACATAACATAAAATTTACCATTTTAGTCATTTTTATGTACATAATTCAGTGGTATTAAGTACATATACCTTTTTTGTAACCATCACCACCCCAGAACTGTTAAAAGTTTTCCCAAGTTGAAACTCTGTCCCCAATAAGTTAATAACCACTCATTTATGACACACTTTAAAAATCATTTAAAAGATATAAAGAACAGTAATTTTAGAGAGAGACGTATTTAGCAGTTGTTCTTCCCAAAATATTGATATATTTTCCCCCTGACTGCTAAGAATCATCTTCCAGCTTAATGAAGCAGCTAGCTGTTCATTCCACATCGCCTCCCACTCCTTCCCAGCCCTGGTGCGAGAAGGCCGCAAGACTAGAGGAAAAGCTGCTTCACTGCTCCCAATTACAAATATGCTGTGTCTCAATACATCACAGTTGCTGAACAAAGAACAGATGGGACCCTGATCTCCCAGTAGACCCACTGGAACCCCTATCTTGAATGTTAAACAGTGATCCACAGAAAGAAAGTAATTTGTCTTCTCTAGTTAATAATCCCTTCCACAGTCTGGAATCCTTCATGTGCAGGGACACATGAGCCAGTCTGAGGTTTCATCGCTGGGGCTTCTGGCTCCCATCCAGAGAGCTTTTGTTTGCTGAGACAGACAGCATTTGGAGTTGGAGTGTGGCAAAGCTTGTCAACACACAGGGCTTTTCTCTGCTTTCCAAACACATGTGAGGCCGACTGTCTCTCCATGAAGCTCTGATCTTTTCTGGGGAAAGGAAATGTCACGTGCAAGTCACGAAAAACATGTTTGGAATCAAGAGGAATAATTGGTCTGGGCATCAGACAGATTCTGATCGGTTGACAAATATGTGACAATTATTTTTAGGTATAGATGTTGGTCTAGATTAGTCTAAATCAGTATTGCCTTAAGGGATATAAATGTATGGGCTTAAAACAGAAACTATATCGTGAAGGAGTTTTAGAAAGGTCAAAACTCAAGAAAAGTAGATTAGTGCCTGTGCCCCAGAAAGGTGTAATTATACTAATGTTCCCCTGGTTGTTTTCTGTCTCTTCCAAAAGCAGCAGTTACACATGTCAAACAGTTCAGGAGCTTTCCTTTCATATTTCATGGTACTTAACACAATGATCTCTGAAACTAGAAACCTTAGTTAATGGCTTTAGCCTGATACCCAAGACCCAGAGACTCATGAAAGGAAAGCATTACCAGAGAATGCTTCACCCAGTTGAGGCTGACTGATTAGTGCACTGTACTCACACAAGGAAGAATTCAGCTGGATAATCCTGGAGGTTTACCCCTCTAGCAGGACCTCAGATGATTTTGGCCAGGACTCGGGCTTCCCTGGTAGCTTAGATAGTAAAGAATCCACCCGTGATGTGGGAGAGCTGGGTTTGATCCCTGGGTTGAGAAGATCCCCTGGAGAAGGAAATAGCAACCCACTCCAGTATTCTTGCCTGGAGAATCCCCATGGACAGAGGAGTCTGGTGGGCTACAGTCATGGGGTCACAAAGAGTCAGACATGACTGATCGACTAAGCACAGCACACAGCATATGTCAGCACTGGGGTTACATACTATCATCACTAGATGGAAGATACTTCTTGCGTCATCTCTCACTTATAATGGAACCATTGCTTTCTTTCCATTCTGAAAAGACTTCCTGCTGTAGGCCCACAATAGTCTTTTCTTTCCAGTTTCCCAGTGACAGCATCTTTCAGAGGAGCCTCCCTATCCCCTATCCTCCCCCTCCCTTATTAAGTGTTTTGTCTTTAGCTAAGGTCCTTTTCTTGGGATTCAAGTGGACCTTTTGAGAGTCCCAAAGGCAGGTACCAAAATTATTTTTCTTTGACTTTCTTCTCATTTCCTTAAGAATTATTTTTGGAGGAAATATTTTTCAGTTTAAACTTGCATTAATGTAGGGTTTCAGTTCGTTGTGCTAAACTAATTTATGTATAGGATAGTACAGAACACCGTTGTGCATAGTAGGTGATAAACCATGTTCATGTTTTGACTTTATTTTCCATGGGATTAAATTAAATACATCCTTTTGTTAGGGTTTTGTGTATCAGTATTTGTTCACATCCAGCCTAGCTTAAGTTAGAGAGTATTAAAGAAAAGAGCAATAAGATGTTCTTTCATTGCTGAAAGTGTGAAAACCCCAGAGCGGCTTGTGTAGCAATTTTCTTGCCAGTGAAAGAATGAAGGTAATGAAGTTAAAGAATGTGTGTTTCGCTAAAAAAAAAAAAAAAAGTCAGATGGTATGTAACTAGGTTGAGAACATTTTCTTTAAAATGTGACTTTATCAAAACTTGGACTTGTTCCTACTTTGCTTTGGAGCATCCTCGTCAAGTACATGTCTCATTGCCAAGATCTTCACACAACTGGAGTAACCTTGGTAGAGCCATGTGCTCTGGAAATGGTCAGACTGGTCTGTGGTTTTTGTTCATTAAACAAATATATATTGAGCATCTGCTATTTCCAGACACTGCTCTAGGACCTGGGGGCATAGCAGTAAAGTAAACAAGGAAATATCTCTGCCTTTGAGTTTTCTAGAGGAAGAAGACAGACAAACTTAAAAATAGCAATGTTATATAGTATATTAAGAGGCAATTCGGAGAAGGCAGTGGCAACCCACTCCAGTATTCTTGCCTGGAGAATCCCAGGGATGGGGGAGCCTGGTGGGCTGCCATCTATGGGGTCGCACAGAGTTGGACACAACTGAAGTGACTTAGCAGCAGCAGCAGCAAGAAGCAATTAAATGAGATGGAAAATAATAACTTATGGTATAGACAAAAGGAGTACCAGAGGAGGGGCGATTGCTATTTGAAACAGTGTAGTCAGAACAGGCCTAATAGAAAAGGTAATATCTGGGCAAAGACTTAGAGGTGAGAGAGTGAGATGTGAGGTTATAAGAAAGAAAAGCCACTGTAGGCAGAGAGTAGCACACTCAAAAGGCCCTGGGGTGGTAGCAAACTTACTACATTCCGGGAATGGTATAGAACTCAAGTGTGTCCTCGAGATTCAGAGTGAGGAGAAAGGCGGTAGGGATCAGAGAGGTAAGAGAATGAGCAGGAGTTATGTAGAGCCTTCTATGTTGTCAGGCTTTCAGCTCTTCCTCGGAGTGAAATGCTAACTAGTGGAGGGTTTTGAACAGAGGAATGGTAAAATTTATCTATTGCTTTAGAAAGTTTACTATGGACGCTATGTTTAAATTAGACTGCAGAGAACTAGGGTAAAAGCAGGCAGACTTGTTAGGAGGTGTTGGATTCATCCAAGTCAGAAATAATACTGGCTCAGATTGGGAGGTAGCAGTGGAGGTGGTAAGGAGAGAAGTGATTGGAATCTGGACATATTCTGAAGGTAGGACCAACAGAAATTCCTGACCATCTGGATGTGAAGAGCGAAAGGATCTAAAGAATGGCCAGGTTTGGGGCCTGGACAACTAAAAACGGTGGGGTAAGCTTTAGAGTGAGGCTGTTAGGAGTGTAGTTTTGACCATGTTCAGTTTGAGATATCTACTTGACAATAAGAGGAGATTACTTTCAATAACAAGCCTGGATTTTAGGAAAGAGGTTGGAAATTTAAATTTGAGATATAACAACACATATAGTATTTCAAGCCATGAAAAAAGATGAGATCGCCAAAGAAGTGAGTGAGAACGGAGTGATTCAAACAACTGGGTCTTGGAACACTCCAAGATCAAGAGGTCAGAGAAGAAAAGGTGAACTAGCAAAGGAGTGACCAGTGAAGTGGGAGAAAAACCAGGAGAGGTCTGCATCCTGCAAACCAAAATGAGAAAGTCCTTCTAGGAGGCAGGAGTGACCTAATGTGTCCAGTGCCACTAATGACAAGAACGGCAAGAGCTGAAAACTGACCCTTGGTGTTAGTAATGAGGGTGTCATTGGCGAGCACAGCAGACACATGACAGTATCCCAGCAGTTTAGAGTAGATCATGCGGGTGACTGGTTGGCAAAGCCCATGACTGACTGCCCAGTTTTGCAGGGTGGTAACTTTACTGAGTGAAACACTGAGGGAGGACTTGCACAGTGCACAAGATCTGATAAGACCAGATGGGGCAGGACTTTTCCTCCCACCCTTATAATAGCCCCTTGGATCCTCAGATCTGTGGAAATGAGGGAAAGGAAAAGGAGGAATGCCTTGAAGGAGCGGGAATGAAGCCTCTGATCAATTCTGGTTGGGGTGTCTCAAGCATTGCCTTTTGAGAAATGAATAGACTTCATTGACTAAACTTGAAACTTTAAAGGTGCTCTAGAAGCCATTTTGTTTGTATGCAATATTTGGGAACTCTTTTTTTCCCTCAGTGCAGCCATTAATTTCCACATGAAACAATAGATAACACTATGTAAAAATTTTTACACCATGTATGTAAAAAAATCAATATTGGCAAAGAAGGTGATGCAAGTGGATATAAAAATTTGTGCATATTTTTTCAGGTTGAAGAGATTATAAGCTTTTCATCAAATGAGGAAAGGTTAAGAACTATTTATATAGAGTCCACAGCTTTTTAAAAAAATGAGCCACAGGTACCTAGAATTATATTATGGGTGTATTATTCTGGAAATTACTATTATTATATTGCTTATTGTAGTGGCACCATGGTAATTTTTTAACACCAACCACCTCCTTTTTATGGTAGGGGGGCTGACTTGTAGTTATGTCCCATTTCTGTAGTATGAATACTTCCACTGTAGACCATTTCAAACTACCAAAGTGAAGCCATTTGGACCTACCAACAGAACTCTCATAATTGACTGTTGGAGCCAGTGGAAACAGGTTTCAACACACCACTGCATTATTTATGTGCAGATTAATCCTGCCTCTGCCTAAAACAAGCAAATTAAAAAAACTAAAATTAGGAAAGGAAAATGGAAATGTAAAGTGTTATATAATTAACATATAGTATATAGTGTATGATGTATAAAGTATAAGATATAAATATGTTAAATTTCACAAATAATTATATTAAATATTGTAGACTGTGTGGATCACAATAAACTGTGGAAAATTCTTAAAGAGATTGGACTACCAGACCACCTTACCTGCCTCCTGAGAAATCTGTATGCAGGTCAGGAAGCAACAATTAAAACTGGACATGGAACAACATACTGGTTCCAAATCGGGAAAGGAGTACATCAAGAGTATACATTGTCACCCTGCTTATTTAACTTATATGCAGAGTACATCATGCAAAATGCCAGGCTAGATGAAGCACAATCTGGAATCAAGATTNGAAAGCCTTCCTCAGCAAACAATGCAAAGAAATAGAGGAAAAGGAGTACATCAAGAGTATACATTGTCACCCTGCTTATTTAACTTATATGCAGAGTACATCATGCAAAATGCCAGGCTAGATGAAGCACAATCTGGAATCAAGATTGCCAGGAGAAATATCAATAACCTCAGATACTCAGGTGATACCACACTTATGGCAGAAAGTGAAGAAGAACTAAAGAGCCTCTTGATGAAAGTCAAAGAGTAGAGTGAAAAAGTTGGCTTAAAGCTCAACATTCAGAAAACTAAGATCATGGCATATGATCCCATCACTTCATGGCAAATAGATGGGGAAACAATGGAAACAGTGACAGACTTTATTTTGGGGGGCTCCAAAATCACTGCAAATGGTGACTGCAGCCATGAAATTAAAAGATGCTTGCTCCTTGGAAGAAAAGCTGTGACAAACCTAGACAATATCTTGAAAAGTAGAGACATTACTTTGCTAACAAAGGTCCGTTTAGTCAAAGCTCTGGTTTTTCCAGTAGTCATGTTTGGAAATGAGAGTTGGACTGTAAGGAAAGCTGAGTGCCAAAGAATTGATGGTTTTGAACTGTAGTGTTGGAGGACACTCTTGAGAGTCCCTTGGACTGCAAGGAGATCCAACCAGTCAATCGTGAATATTCACTGGAAGGACTGATGCTGAAGCTGAAGCTCCAACTCTTTGGCCACTTGATATGAAGAACTGACTCATTGGAAAAGACCCTGATGCTGAGAAAGATTGAAGGCAGGAGGAAAAGGGAATGACAGAGGATGAGATGGTTGATAGACATGAGTTTGAGCAAGCTCTGGGAGTTGGTGAAGGACAGGGAAGCCTGGTGTGTTACAGTCCATGGGTCGCAAAGAGCAACTGAATTGAACTGAAATATTGTACAATTATATTTTCAAGAAGTGTCACAGAAAAATCTCAGGAAAGCAGGACAGAAAACATATTTGAATAAATGTTACATGTGGACATATATTACACACATTATTTAATTCTCATAATTCTGTACACAGGTTTATTAACTGTTATTTTTAAACTCAGGGAGATAGTGAAGAACGGGGAAGCCTGGAGTGCTGCAGTTTATGGGTTTGCAAAGAGTCAGACACAAACTATCAACTGAACAACAACAAATTTTTAAACTGAACATAGGTTCAGACTGGATAATCCATTAGATCACAGTCACACAGACAATAACTATTAGAACCAAGACTTGAACCTCATCTACCTGACTATTCCCCTAAACCAATGATGGAAGCTCAAAATATTGTCCATGGATTAGTAGGATAAATTCTCATGTTAATTACCACCTCAGTGGCACAATACTAGTATATTAATTACCTCCTATATATTAAACTGAATTATAAATTATTACATGAAAACACTTATTTTGATGGTTAAAATCTTGTAGCATATTTATCTTTCTTGGATTATACACATTCTCCAAAATTATGGACTCCTTTATCAGTACTGTAGTCAAGTTCTTCATTGACTCTAATTTGTTTCCAGGAACAGTACTCAGAAGAGAAATGAGGGGCAGAATAAATTCAGAGTATGGGGTTAACTGGAGAAGGCAATGGCACCCTACTCCAGTACTCTTGCCTGGAAAATCCCATGGATGGAGGAGCCTGATGG
>SJYV01020686.1:0-135144 GCA_006410875.1 Neotragus pygmaeus
GGGGTCCCTATCGATCTGGAGGAGCACCCAGCTCTGTGGGGGCTGCTGAGGAGAGAACACAGCACTTGTGGCAAAGGAACCCTTCCAAAGAAGTAAAAGCACACAGCTGGTGGCCCTGCGCCCTCTGGCGGCCTCTGCTCCTTACTGCAGCCTCACGGCTTTGTTCTAAGGCTCCAGTTCCTTGCCTGGTACGGACCGATAGAGCAGTGCAGCAGAGTGCAGGCATTGGGGCTGGACGGCCTGGGTTTGAGATATTATTATTAAGATTTCATTATTGAGATATTAAGACACCCCAGGCAGGTGACTTAATCACTTTGCAGCTCTGATTCTTCCTTTGCAGTAGGTTGATAATAAGAGTATCTACCACACAGCTGAAGGGGAAATCTGATCACCTGCAAGTACTTGGAGTAAGGAATGTAAAGAAACAAGGAATACATGGTGACTGCGCTATTCTGACTTCTGGGGTCAGCGTTGCTCGGGGACACAGCTTGAGAGCAGGGCCGAAGCAGCCTTGGCCTGGAGTTGGACTCTGGCTCTGGTGCACTCCCTTACCAAACGTGTGGTTGACTAGCTGCTTATCATATGGAGGGAGAGATACCAGGAGGTTAAGTCCAAAATCCTCTGGAAAATCATGTCGGAGATAAACACAGTGTCTCAGTAAGCCCAAAGTGAAAGTGAAGTCACTCAGTCGTGTCCGACTCTTTGCGACCCCGTGGACTGTAGCCTACCAGGCTCNAATGACCTCAATTAATAAATTCATCATAATTTTTCAAAGAATAATTTCAATTTTCAAAACAGTAAACACGAGACATTCTCATAAGAACAATGCATCCTATGAAACAGCACTAAACCGCTCTTTGTACAATCTTGCACAATCAATACTGTCTTAATTGTATCCTGTGTAATTATATTTTGTATAATGTAAAAAATTGTATCTTGCATGATCAATACCTGGAACCTTTACCAAAATAAAGCAATTAATAGCATGCTCTGATACACAGAAATACATGATTACCAAAATTGAGATACTGAAGAAGAAACACACAGTTCAATCAGAACACTCAGTAGCTTTACAGGAAATTATGGGTAAATGCTGAATCAACATATATCTGACACACCAAACCCAAATACCTATGGGAGCCAAGCAGGTGGGGAGAGAAGTACAAGAAACGTAACCTAAAAACAAAATTAAAAAACAAAAACAAAACATACAACCTGAAAGGAACTGGCCCATCTAAGGCCACTGAAATTTGGCTCCAATCCATAAGCTGGAGGAGGGATGAAGGCCAGCGGGCCAAATATTTCTTCAGTAACAACTAAAATGCCACATTGTGTGAAATCCTCTAATTTTACATGCTTATAATAAATAAAATATTTTTTTAAAGTCTGGACTTCCCTGGTGGCTCAGATGGTAAAACGTCTGCCCACAATGTGGAATATCCATGTTTGATTCTTGGGTTGGGAAGATCCTCTGGAAAAGGCAATGGCAACCCCCTCCAGTACTCTTGCTTGGAAAATCACGTGGGGTCCACGGAGTGACAAAGAGTCGGACACGACTGCACAACTAAACTTTCAAAGACTTTTAAAAATTTTAGGTAGTACAGCCAAACAAAATAAATCTGAGTTCATACATGGTCCATGAGCTACCACCTTGCAACCTCTGCCTACACAGACTGAAGTCCTGTGAAAGACTTGCTAGGTTAAAAACCTTTCTTAAACTCTCTGACTTAGTATGCTAAGCATTTAGCTGAGCAGAATTAATCTGAACTAAAAGTCAAACACACGGACAACAGCACTAGGAGCAACACCGATTTCTCTCCATCGAAGCCTAGGCTTAGAGGTGCGAGCAGGCACCACCGCCACTCAGGCAGCGGAAGTAAGCTGGCATCAGGGCAGCCCTTGGCATGGATTTACCTGTTATATATAAGATGTNCGGACAACAGCACTAGGAGCAACACCGATTTCTCTCCATCGAAGCCTAGGCTTAGAGGTGCGAGCAGGCACCACCGCCACTCAGGCAGCGGAAGTAAGCTGGCATCAGGGCAGCCCTTGGCATGGATTTACCTGTTATATATAAGATGTCCTCACCTGTCAAGACGAGGCACAGCTGCTGGACTCCACCACTGTCTACAGGAATACATTTTTCGCCCAGCAAAAAACACTGCGTGCTCTGGGTCTCCAAGTCCCACAGGACAATGGTCCAGCCTGCGCCTTCCCCTGCCCAAGTGAACAGTGNACCTGGCTGTCCTCGTCTGTGGCTTTATCCAGGCACTGGTTACTGTTCACATGCTGCAGGGTCAATTTCTGAAAGAGACAGGAAACAAGTCTTAATTTGAATGTGGAAAACAGAAACCAAAGCACCTCCAAAGTCATATTTTTGTGATTATAAAGTTCTTCTGTAGAAAAGTGTTTTGTTTTGCAATATGAAATAGATTATTTAAGACATTGGAGGAATGTATCTATGTAAAGACAGCAACGCTGGGGGGAGGCATGGGGACTACAGAGGATTATGCTAGAGCTGCGATCAGATGACCTTAATTCTAAGTCCCAATTCTGCCGTAAGCTCTGCAATACTGTGGGAAAATCCCTTTTTGTGCTTTGATTTCCAGAAAAAAAAAAGGGTGCTGTGGCTGGTTTTACTTTTATGCACATGCCGTGGGTTGAGGGGATGGGCTCTGCAGTTAAGACATTTCTTGAGTGAACCCCAGATCTGTCACATACCAACGATATGCCCCGAAGCAAAACCCTCTCTGAGCCCCAGGTTCCTTATCGATGAAATGGGGAGACATACTTCTAGGGGCGTGAGGAAATATTAAAGACAATGTGCAGAGAGTGCGGCCAGCTCAGAGTCACTCGCTGTTGGAACGTTCCACAGCATCCTGAGCAGCTGCGGACAGTCTGGCAGCCCTGAGAGCCAACGGTTCCCATGCATACAACTGTTGCCAAGGCCTTGGGTCATGTGTAGGATGAAAACAGAGCACTTTGAAAAGAACCCCTCAAACATTCCACAGGCCCTTCAGAGCTTCTCTGGGTGGCCACCTTCATCAGGCCCACTATCAGTATTAATAAAAGTAAAAAAATGCATTATTTCACTTATTTAGAATCATTAAAATAAGCTCGTTAACAAAGAGGTTATTGATCCATGCTTTACTCAAAATTAAGACAGAATCCCCATAATTTCAGGGGGCTGCCACTCCCTTCAGGAGACCTGGCTGCTGGTAAGAAGCCTTGTTCCAGACACAGCTGTATGACTGCTGACCGCAGGACAGAGTTCTGGGGTTCGTGACTATGTGGGGACTGTGGCCACTGTACGCAGCAGAGGTTCTGCCAGCACTGACCAGCATCTGCACAGAAAAGGGGTTATGAAGGCAGTGGACTGACTGTAACCTCTGAAAGGAGGATAAAGCTATAGTTATCACTCCATAAAAAATTTGCTGCTCCCTGCCTCTCAATGTAACTGTGATAAAATCTACATTTTCATTCCAGAAAGGACAAGCAGTCAAAGCAAAAGAGCCAAGTATCATAAACTCTGCAATATGTAATATAAACAAGACTTAAAAGATGTAAGAATATACACATTTAATAAAAGATAGTATGATATCGTGCAAGGAATCCTTGTTCAAGAATCCCAGGTCTGTCTGAGCTCTGGTAGCACTGTTTACCTGCTCGATGACCCTGGGCAATTAATTTCTATTCTGGGCTTCAATATTTACATGTATTAAACAAGGTCCTGAATTTTATTTCTATGATTCCTATGAAATCTAAGATTTCACAACTTTAGGTTTAAATGATACACTACTGACATAAATGTTATTTTTCCAGATTGCTATTTTCAATTGGAGGCAGAACTCTGATGGGCTGTCCGGAGCTCCCTGTGTAGTAAGCCAAGTTGTGAGACCCCCACTGCAGCCTAACTCCTCCTCTGCCCAGTTCTGCCATCTCCCTTTTCACAGGTGTTGATCTAAAGGGTGCTCCCTAATAAACATCCTGAACGCTAAGCTTGACCTCAGAGTGGAGCCTGCCTCCGAGAAAACCCAGCCTGCTTGCAAAATGCTCCAAAGCTTTTAAAATTTTACACTCGTAACTGGTTCTTTCAAAGTATTGTAAATCATCTCAAGCGCCTTAATTTCTAATCAAACATTTGCTTTTTGAAAAACTGTTGTGGTAGACTGTATAGGTTAAACACAGTCTGCCAAAAGCCATTCCCACCCTCTGCCTCCCAGCTACATCATATCATAAAGGCTGGAAAAGCAAATGCCTGCTTTCCCAGCCTCCCGCATAGCTGGTGGATCACTCTGAGAAGAAGTTCTGTCCCCTGAGACCTAGCAGAGACCGCTGTGGAGGATCCAGGAAAAGCTTTGGCTTTCCTGATAAAGAGGATTTCAAGGAGCAGCGTACCAGTCGTCTTTTCTTCTTGCCTTGAGTTGGGAGTGACACCTTCTAGTGGCCACAAGAAAACGGCTGAGAATATTGCTGCAATGTTACCCCTGACAGCACTGTTTCACTGAATCCACACCAGAAGGCACTTACCTCCAGACTTAAGGGGAAAAACCCACTATTTATTCATGCTACTATAAATAGTTTTCTGTTACCTATTTAAATATACTGTCATTTTTCAATAAACATATACAATTGGGAGGCTTTTAAAAATATTTTGGTTTCAATAATGACTGTGGGGTGCCACTGATATTCACTGTCTGGAGTCAGAGATGCCATAAATCCTGTAGTACCTGGGGCAGTTACACCCAATGTGGCAGCAGCACGCACCATGGAAAACTCTAGAACATTCAGTCCATTTCCAACAGTCAATATAATATTAACTGAGCTACTGCACGCATACATACATATACATGTGTGTGTGTGTATATATATAAACTGTAGTTTGATACTGTGAAGGGAGACCCAGGAATTATAAAACATGGTCTCTATCCTTTAGGCTCCAACTAATAGAGGAGAAAAAGACTGGTAGACAAATATTCAGGTTGGTGCAAAAATAACTGCGTTTGCATTGTTGAACTCTATTTGTTATTAGAATACAATCTTTTTAAAGCACATTTCTTGCTCTGTTTGCTAATGACTTATCACTTGCTGTGTATTTTATATTATTCTAGAATAGGGTGATGATATTAGACAAAAAGCAGATTCAGGGGATTTTCTTAATCAAGTTCAAAATGGGTTGTAAAATAGCACAGACAACTTGCAACATCAACAAGGCATTTGGCCCAGTAACTGCTAATGAATATACAGTGTGGTGATGGTTCAAGAAGTTTTGCAAAGGAGACAGCAGCCTTGAAGATGAGTGCAGTGGCCGGCCATCAGGAGTTGATGACACCAATTGAGAGGATCATCGAAGCTGATCCTCTTAACAACTACATGAGAAGTTGCTGAAGAAAATGATGACCATGCTATGGTCATTTGGCATCTGAAGCAAAGCGAAAAAGCTCAATAAGGGGTGCCTTCATGAGCTGACTGCAAATCAAAACAAGTTATTTTGAAGTGTCTTCTTCTCTTATTCTATGCAGCAACGACAAATCATTTCTCAATCAGATTGGGAAATGCATTGAAGAGTGTATTTTATATGACAACTGGAGATGACCAGCTTAGTGGCTGCATCGAGAAAAAACTCCAAAGCACTCCCCAAAGCCAAACCTGCACCAAAAAAAGGTTATGGTCGCTGACTGGTGGTCTGCTGCTGGTCTGATCCACTACAGCTTTCTGAACCCTGGTAAAACCATTACATCTGAGAAGTATGCTCAGCCCATATGAGATGCACTGAAAACTGCAACACCTGCAGCCAGTATTGGTCAACAGAAAGCGCCCAATTCTCCATGACAATGCCTGACCACACAATACACAACTAAGGCCTCAAAAGCTGAATGAATTCGGCTACCAAGTTTTGCTTCATCTGTCATATTTATCTGACCTGTCGCCAACTGACTACCACTTCAAGCATCTCGACAACTTTTTGCAGGGAAAACACTTCCATAACCAGTAGGAGGCAGAAAATGCTTTCCAAGAGTTTGTTGAATCCTGAAGCATGGATTTTTATGCTACAATAAACTTATTTCTCATTGGCAAAAATGTGTTGATTGTAATGGTTTCGGTTTTGATTAATAAAGATGTGTTTGAACCGAGTTGTAATGATTTAAAATTCACGGACTGAAACCGCAATTACTTTTTCACCAACCTAATAACTAGAGAAGCACAGAATCACAGGGGTCGGAAACAAATATACTTAAGACAGAGAGAGCTAATTTCTGGCTGAGGGTGATGTCAACTCTGGGCCCTCAAGAACAGGCGGGATCTGTCAGGCACAGGGAATAGTATGACCTTAAATATGAAGTGGGAAAGAACTGGATATGGTCGGGGAATAGCTGGTCGAAGATGAAAGCAGACCAGGATTTGTATGTGACATAGTATAAGCAGAAAAGACAGCCAAAGTCAAAACTTGGTCTGGATCTCATTTAAGGGGAAGGGTGAAGCAAGCCAAAGAGAGAAAGCTGTTTGAAGAAACTGAACAGGAATTCATCTATAGGCAACAGGAAGAGGATTTTGAAAACGTTATCTGCTTAGCAGTCGTAGATGCTATAGAGAAGTTAAGCACAAGAGATGGGAAAGCTCTGGCTTCGTATCCAGGAGCTGTTTCTGCAGCGTCAGGCCAAGGCAGGAGCCAGGGTTGAAGAACCAGAGGCCTGAGTGTCAGCCATTCACTCACTGTCATACAACCCAAGAGAAGAGTAGGATGGTATGTAGAAAATGAAGTAGCAACAAAAGTCTGTCCCAACGTGAAGAGAAGAAAGCCAGTGCTGGAAGCAGAGAAAAAGAACCAGAGAAACCATCCTGAAGATGCCGGTGCCGGCTGCAGAACGGGAGAGCACACAAGCATCAGCTGGGAGGCTGGTCGGGTACGAGGAGAGGGACGGAGGTTTACTGGAGAGGCTCTGCATCCTCTCTGTGCGCACCACACCCGGGCGATGGGGAGGGGGCGCAGCTCCAGAGAACAGCAAAGATAAAGTCACTGACAAACAGGAGGAGCCAGAGAATTTCATGAATGAAACCTACATGTTTAATTCAGTAATTTTAAAAGCCTCCTTACTGTCCCACTTCCACCACACTGGACGGCAGAGCTTGAGGACGGACACACAGAGGGGAGAGTGACTGTGTAGTAACCCAAAGACCCAGGACTGGAGTCAACACTAGTTTAATTACTAGACAGATTACAACATGTGTGTTTTAACATATTGCCTTTCCTGTCAATGTTGGGAGTATACGAACAATTTGATTTATAGTATGCAGACTCCATGAGAATTCATTCTTTTAGGTATAAGGTATAAAGTAGTTTTATATAGTATACCCTATGACACACAATTTTATTCCTATATTTATTCCTATTTTCAACTGGAATATAACTTACCACCGGGTCATACTCCCAAAGCTGGTTGCCTTTTAGGTGGTGGCATTTGAGCATTGTGACTGGGCCATTAAGTTTGGAGACATCCAAGCAAAGGTCATCTGTTCTAATTTCTTTGTTTGCAGTGTAAGAGAAAACCTGATAAACAAAAATGCACATATAAGCTTTAACAGCAAAGTAAGTTAGTGTTTTATGTACNGAGCATTGTGACTGGGCCATTAAGTTTGGAGACATCCAAGCAAAGGTCATCTGTTCTAATTTCTTTGTTTGCAGTGTAAGAGAAAACCTGATAAACAAAAATGCACATATAAGCTTTAACAGCAAAGTAAGTTAGTGTTTTATGTACCTAAGGATCTGGTAGGGAAAAAACAAATATTGAAAATAAATGCTTTCTGAACTTTTATTAGTATAATAGAGAATAAATGACTCAGAAAAGGCACCACTATTTTTGCAGAGGAGAAGAAAAAATGACCTTAAGTTCTCTGTATACACTGAGTTTATTGTCAAGAGTTGTCATCTGTTTGACTAAAAAGGGCAAAATAAATTTCATGTACAACAATGTAAATGTGGTTCTCACAAAGGGCCGTTTACAAATGTTTCATTTTAAAAACAGTCATTAGATTGAAGGATCCATTCTTCTAAAGGTCTTTATTATTTGCTCTTTAGAGGTAGGAAAATGTTTCCTGAATGATATGAGACAAAAAGGAAGATTAAAACAAATCCAAAAAGTATCCCTTTAAAGCTTTACTAAAATACTCACCTGATTACCTCCCATACCGTGACAGTTAAAAATTCCAACTTTTTCATTCTCTTTTCTAGCCATGTTATCTAGACACTGATTTGTTTCCACATTTCTTATCTAGGGGAAAATGAATAATGAAAACACCATGAGTTAGAAAGGTTCACTAGACAGACACGTACAGATCTACACACACATTAAACTGATTCAAACTTCCCACTAATCTTTAATTCCTGAGGCAAGGTCTATGAGTTGGGAGCGGGGGGAACATCATGGCCTAAGATTCTGTGGTCTAAAAAGCTCTTGAAAGTGAAAGTGAAGTCGCTCAGTCGTGTCCGACTCTTTGCGACCCCGTGGACTGTAGCCCACCAGGCTCCTCTGCCCATGGGATTCTCCAGGCAAGAATACTGGAGTGGGTTTCCATTTCCTTCTCCAAGGGATCTTCCCGACCCAGGGATCGAACCCAGGTCTCCCGCATTGCAGGCAGATAGTTTAACCTCTGAGAAAGCTCTTAACTATTTATATAATAATTTTTGTGTTTCAAGGAGAAATCCTCTAAGTTCTTATTTCTTTCTTTTATCCCAGGCTGTTCTTCTGGAATTTGTATTTAACTCCGTAAGCTCCACTTTGCCTAATAATTTTAAAGCAACCAAACCTCCCTGTGGACACTGTGTGCCACCATGATAAGGGGGCAGTACTTTTGTTAACTACTTTGATGACTTCTTAGGAGATTTAAGGTGGGTATTTTCTAAGCAAAGAACCAAGAACTTGGCTTGACTGGGAAGCCTAAGCATACGGCAGTGCAAACACCACTCTTCTGTTAGATATTTGTCTATTACTGTAAAGAGCTGAATCAGTCATCAGAATTAGGAAGAAGAGTTTAAGCACTGTTCCTTGGTATTTGTTTCTCTCTGAACCACTGTAGTTTAAAAGCATATGGCAAATTAACAGACATTTGTAAAGTCCCAAACCTGTTCTCATGCGTTAGCAGTTAAGCCAGAAGAGAAGTGCGGGACAAACGACATGCTATGCAGATGGAAAGTTGTGTGTGATAGATAACATGACAGTAAAGCTAAACTTTCATAAACGTGTGCTGCCTACATATTATTCTGCTATTTTAATAAGGCACTAACAAGTCTAGATGCATTTTTTTTCATATAAAGATACAACAGAGATAAAATAGTCTAAGTATGAATAACTACTATTCCCAGTGGGTCAGAATAAGAACTGGGGCTTTGGCCTAAGAGAGGGGCCTCAGTTTAAGCCCAAATGATCCAGACCCTCTGAGGACAATTTCCTAAGAGTGACTAGTCAGCTCTATGCTGAGGCTGGGTGAGACAGCGCATCCATGTACCTACTCTGGAGTCCAGCACAGAGTGGACTCACTAATAATCTGCACTGCTGCCTTATCACCAGTCACCTCCATCTGGCTATTCCATCAAAACCTCAAATTCAATTCAAGCAAATACAGGATTTTCCAAGTCTTTAATGCTAACATTTCTTTACCTGAACATTTTGACATAACCCTGCCACTCCTGACTCTGAGGAGACTCCTGGGTATAACATATCACATCAGTCTCCAGGAATTCTTTTACTGCATAATACACATCATCTTTTTATCCATTAGTTTAAAGCAGAAACCTATTACTAGATGTGTATAAGAGACAGGTGTGGTGNCCTGGGTATAACATATCACATCAGTCTCCAGGAATTCTTTTACTGCATAATACACATCATCTTTTTATCCATTAGTTTAAAGCAGAAACCTATTACTTCATAAGAGATTTTTTAAAAGGTTTTATACTTAGATACAAATATGCATGAAAAATATCTTTCTGCACCTCAGTGAGTAGTCAATTAATACTTGGTGATCACCGCTCTCTTACGTGACAAAAAATTTAGTTCTAATTTTGACAAGATGAGTCTTTATCTCATATATCCATATAAATTGATTATTTCCTTATACTGTTGAAAAAGTTACCAATCCCCAGTCCTACATTTTCTTCAATTTTTCTTCTTCCAAATATAGACACAGAGGTTTCTGAAGATAGATGGTAAACGTCACAGAAATGATGAGGGAAGAACCAACATCACTGTCAGCTTCTCCCTCTCACATGAGATGATTTTTTTGGTTAAATACTTTTACCAAAATGAATATGAATCAAAAATTTAAAAGTACAATTCTCAAGTGTAACTGGACTCCCTGTCACTCTGTAACTATCTTATATCAACTTTAGCGATTCTGTTACCATAACTGATGTTGCTAACAATTACAGCAAATAAAGTACACTTACTCTTCACTAGGCGTTGTTCTATGAGTTTTACCTGTGACACTTTATACTATTTTATCCATTTCTAAGAACAATTCTGGATTGTTTTCTGACACAAGAGGTCTGGGCCTCCACCCCTTGAGGATACTACTAACAACTAGATGTGAGAAGTAGAGTTCTCCAAGGACTGGAAACCATGGCTTCCCAACACCTGTCTTGGTGGCAATGAACCCTGATCAGCAGGAAGTGGCCCCACTAAGATGGGTGGTCAGGGACTGAGTGGTCAATTCTCTGCTGGGGCTTGATGGCACTGCTCCATAAAAGCGCAGGGGAAGCCTTGCACACTCAGTGAGAAAGCACTTCTGTAGAAGGGCAGCTGTGATGCTCGGTCCCTGGGCAGAGGGGATTCTGTCTGGCTTAACATGTAAGTGGCATCTCTGAGCTGCTCTCCAGGCAGTTTTTCCATATGCTAATTGCTAGAGAAGACACTTTTCAGGGAATATCCTCTTCCTTTGTAGGAATACATGTGGGCTACCTCACCTATGGAGTGTGCGAGATGATTTTTTGAGGACATGAAAAACCAGGATGACTAAGGGTGAGTTTTGGGGATAGTTCTATCCTTTATGATGTCAAGAGGCAGTAGATCATTTAATAGGCTGGTTTGGTGGGAGTTAATTTTGGATCCTTTGGAAGAAGAAAAAATTAGGGACAAACATTTTTAAAGAAGTGTTGGATTAAATGTTCAAAACTCTAATTCTATACACAGTCTTAAGGCTATGTAACCAGATGTTCAAAACTCTAATTCTATACACAG
Organism: Neotragus pygmaeus; assembly: GCA_006410875.1. Classification (NCBI taxonomy): domain Eukaryota; kingdom Metazoa; phylum Chordata; class Mammalia; order Artiodactyla; family Bovidae; genus Neotragus; species Neotragus pygmaeus. The sequence continues at coordinate 11,235 of SJYV01020686.1, forward strand.
TCTTAAGGCTATGTAACCAGTCATCTGCTTTCCAGCGAACTCTGGAAGGTAGAAATGGTGGTGATATATACTTGTTTCAATGTTCATACTAGAGTAGAAATAAGTACCAGCCTTGTTTACTCAAAATTTGACACTTAAAATCATAACGATATCTGAAGTATGCAGTAGGGGGCAATGCCACACTTTCAAGGTTTCTGGAGGCAGATGGGTAGGGGTGAGAGCTTAGGGTTGGGGGACATGCAGGGCTGGGCCTCATTACTAGCCATGTGACCTTGGCAGGTCAGTATTCTAAGACAGTGACTCCCAAAACTACGATTTGCACAACAGTATCTGCCATTAAACAAAGGATTTTGTGATCAAGTATGTTTAGGAAATACTGGATTAACATCCCCAACTCAATGGACATGAGTTTAAGCTCTGGGAGTTGGTGATGGACAGGGAAGCCTGGCATGCTGCAGTCCATGGGGTCACAGAGTCAGATAGGACAGTGACTGAGGTGGACTAACAAATTTAAATAGATTTTCTTTACTGAACAACTTCTCAAAACCTTTCAACAGACTCTTGGTAGGGTGGGGACTGAAGGTACAGAAGAATATAAGATATCAAGAGCAGCAATTCCCAAATATTTTTGGCCATAAAACCCACCTCTCCTCCCCTATCCCTTGCCTTTCTAATGGGCACCTTGAGAGACATCAGACATCAGCAGGAGAAGTTGCTATAAAATCTCATTTTCTCATCTGTAAGCGAGGTAACAGACACAGACCCAGAAGAAACCGACACCCAGTAGGCCAACAATAGCTACTCATTTTCCTTCCTTAGCTTAGGTGTACAGAGCTGTCACTAAAATGTTATTTTCCACCTTACAAGTTGATGATTGCGAACGTGAATGGCAGGCAAGAGATCAGAGCCTCAGTCTCTCAGTTTCTGCTATTCTCCCCCAGAATTCTGGCACCTCCTTAGGGGGGACAGTGTAAGTAAGTAAAGGTATTTTAGGATTTACTACTAAGGAATCTAGACTTACTTTTTCACTCTCTCCCGTGAGAGTCATGAGTAACACCGGTTAGACATGAGAAAGAGTATGAGTGTCAGTGGTTATGAGCTCAAGCTCTCACGCCAGACCGCTTGTGTTCAAACCCTGTCTCTTCCATTTTGTGGCTGCACCTGAGCCATGCTGATTAAACCACTTCTCTGTGCCTTAGCTGACTGACTCGTAAAGTGGGGGATAATAGCATATATATCTCAAAGTGTTGGGAAAATGAGTTAATATTCATAAAGCATCAGACTGGTGCCTGACATGAAGTTCATGCTCAGAAAATTTTAGGGTGCAAAAGCAAATGGTCAGTCCTTAACAATGGTTACACTGTAAAAGACTGGATTATTTGCTTTCTGTGGCTATTGTTTGGACAGTTCAACTCCTGCATTAACAATAGTTAGATATCACCGTGAAACACATTTATTCAGTTTCAGGTCCTACCAGAGCTATAATTACAGAGTGGGATTTCATGAAGCCAGACACACTAAATGTACACCTTCTGATTTCTTTCTGCTCTAAAATCCTTAACTTCAAGTTTCCTTGGGCCCTTATACGATGACAAGTGACCCTTGATGGGCTAAGTTCTAGTCTCTGGGGAAGGAAAGCTCACACAGGAGGAGCTATGACCACAAGCACAAGCTCCCTGCTGCACTGTGGTGGGTGCTTATAAACAACTCCAGTCCCCACACCAGCACTTCATACCAGCGTGGCCCAGTATGAAGGGCATAAGTGCTTAAAACCAGCTGTTACTAAGGCAATAACAAGCAGGACAGAGAGGGTAAAATCTGTTCTTTATACACAAAGCCAGCTGGCAAGAGGCAGGTAAAGGGCAAGCTTGCCTTGGCAATCAGCTACTGTGGGTTAGACAAGTGGCTCTTTGTAATACGCCTATTTCTGACCTAGCTAACAATGCCTAAGTGTTGTTCAAAACTGGGTCGGTTCAAAGAAAGAAAGAAAGAAAGAAAAAAGCTCCTCAACCTTTATTCTAAAGGTGCTGTGCTGTGCCCTTCAGTCATGTCTGACTCTCTGCCACCTTATGGACTGAAGCCTGCCAGGGTCCTCTGACCATGGGATTCTCTGGGCAAGAATACTGGAGTGGGCTGCCATGCCCTCCTCCAGGGGGTCTTCCCCACCCGGGGAGGAACCCGCGTCTCTTACATCTCCTGCATTGGTGGAGGGTTCTTTACCACTAGTGCCACCTGGGAAGCCCCATTTAAAGGTAAGCAACTGCTATCAGCCTTCCCATGGCCTCACCCACGCTGGGCCCTCCTTGACTGGAATGAGGCTACAGCAAAGGGAGCAGGTGCTCACTAAGGAGGCAAGGAACTCCGCATACCCCTCGTGTGTTTGAGGTGACTTCCTTAAATCACAACAAAGTTCAGAGGCAGGGAGCTCACTTCAGCCCTGAAGCAGCCTTGGTAGCTACCAAGGACGGACACGGGTGTCCACGCTGGCCCTGGGCCTGGCGGTGCTGTGACCAGGCGGCTCCCCACCACCCTGCAGCTCCCCGTGATCTATCTGCTCCTATTAGTCCTTTTCTATGTCTTCCCCTCTTTACCTAAACCCCCATCACCAACAATCCCCCTTCACTCTTAGCCCACAATCTTGTGTTCAGCTGAAGAATCAAGTCACCAGACAGCTTCCTCTCACGTCCACCTCAAAGTTCCAGCTTACAGCCCTCAACCCACAGTTCACCTGACTTGGACCCACCCCTCTACCTTCCTTCCTGGTGCAGTGGAGGACTGCCTTCCTCCCCCTCCACCTCCCAACTTGTGCATCAGAACTCACCACAACCCCCCACTCCATGTGACTCTAGCCATCAGTGGCTCTTTTCTAGCATCTTCAAATTTTCTCCTTTGTATCACTGCCATCAGCACCATTTCATCTTAGTAAAAATAAATAGAAAAACCCTTCTTTAACCCCATTTACCCCTCCGGCTACCGCTCACTTCTCTGTTCACCTTTACAGCACAATTTCTTGTCCACGCTTCTCATCTCTTGTTTCCCTAATCTCCTATGAAGCCATCAGAGATCCTGTCCCTCCCAATCTCCAGGGGAACCCGCCTGACACAGTGAGAGGGAGCTTCTGGACAACGTCTCCCTCACCAACCCAGTGGCCAGTTCTCAGGACTCATCTTCCTCCCTTCTCCGCAATGCTCCACACAGTCAATCTCTTCCTCTTTCTTAAAGCAAGTCCTTCACTTACTGGCACATCATTCTCCTGGGTATCTTCCTATTTCAATGCCCGCTCCTTCTCAATCTTTTTAGCTGATTCCCTCTCACCTTCATAATGTCTAAATTATGGAGTTTTTTAATGTCTTATTCCTCATTCCTTCCCTCTTGTCCATCTACATTCACTCACCCCAAGGTGCTCTCATCAAGTTCTGTGGTTTTAAAAACCACCTATACACTGACAACCCCTAAATTTGGATCTCCATCCCACACTTTTACCCAAACTGCTTTTTTTTTAAATGTAACTACCTACCTAAAGATAGGAAACCAGAAACAAAANCTGGTCTCTCACATTGTAGACAGACGCTCTACCATCTGAGCCACCAGGGAAGTCCTCCTCTGTAATTTATCTCATCATGTCGTTGATGTTGTTTAGTCGCTCAGTCGTGTCCGACTCTTTGCAACCCCATGGACTACAGCATGCCAGGCTCCTATGACGATGGGATTTCCCAGGCAAGAATACTGGAGTAGATTGCCATTTCCTTCTCCAGGGGACCTTCCAGACCCAGGGACTGAACCTGCATCTTCTGCATTGGCAGGCGGATTCTTCACTGAGCCACCTGGGAATCATGCTGAGAGGGATAAAAAGGTCTCATGGACGCCCATGGGGTCCATAGCATGGATGAGGACAACATCCTTGCCCTGTGATGTGACACCACTTCTAAATGGGGCCATGCTGCTAAGCTCCCAGCAAGAGAGGCCAGCCAAGCACCGGCCTTCCTCAGCCACAGCCTCCGGCTCAGGCCCAGCACTGAACCCTCTGGCTGACTGACAGCAAGGCCAGCCATCTCACTCTGGCTGAAGGGGCCTCCCAGCAGCTGGCCGGCATCTCCTACCCTGCCTACCCTTCTCCTGAGGCAGACCAGGCCTGAGAAAGGGCCCGGGAGGGCAAAGGGGCACTCATTGGCCAGTCTGCCTCCCACAGACCCACCCCTCACCCCAGCCCCCAAGGTCAGCCCACTGTCTCTTCTCCAAGAGCACAAGGTTCATATCAGGGAGGAGACAGGCTCTGATTCAGAATCTAACTCCTCCAGATACTTGCTCTACAGAAATGCTGACTCCAGTGTGACCTATGAACCCACAGGGACACATTCAGGACAGCTCACCTGCTGCTCCTCGCTGGACAAAAGCCTTCTGGGCAGCAGCCCGTCCACCCTGAGTGTCACTCACAGAGTTAAAGATATNCTCCTCCAGATACTTGCTCTCCAGAAATGCTGACTCCAGTGTGACCTATGAACCCACAGGGACACATTCAGGACAGCTCACCTGCTGCTCCTCGCTGGACAAAAGCCTTCTGGGCAGCAGCCCGTCCACCCTGAGTGTCACTCACAGAGTTAAAGATATTCCTTCATCCTGTTTAGAATTCTGTCCCCACTCCCACCCACGGCTCCCTTCCTCAATTTCTGAGGGCTCCATGGAACGCAGGATGGTATGCTGGACCAATATAGAGAAATCATTAGGTACCATGTCACCCAGAACCAATCACAAGGCGGCCACGGGGCCCTAGAGACACACACTGAAGTAGTCCCTGGACTTAAGGATGCCAGCGGAGGTATGAAGAGGAGCAACCCCTCACCTGACCACTATGGGCAGGCATGCAGATGCAGAAAAGCACCCTGCCATCAGGGAAAAACTGGGATTCTCTGAAGTTCTGAGAAGGAAGCTTTGACTGGAGGTCCAAATCGGGGAGGCGGTGGGGGGAAGGAGGTCAGGAAAGGCTTCTAGGAGGTACCACCTGAGCTGAGCCTGCAAGTATGAGAACAATATGTGAGAGGATGAGGGCAGTCCAGGGCCAGCCAGTGAGNGGAAGCTTTGACTGGAGGTCCAAATCGGGGAGGCGGTGGGGGGAAGGAGGTCAGGAAAGGCTTCTAGGAGGTACCACCTGAGCTGAGCCTGCAAGTATGAGAACAATATGTGAGAGGATGAGGGCAGTCCAGGGCCAGCCAGTGAGTGGGCAGAGGGAGGAAGAGAAAGGAAAAAGCCATGAGGGGTACCGATACAGCAGCTCTGGCTACAGCAGAGAAGTTTCACCTCTGTCCATGCAAAGCTTGACTCAAGGAGAAGACATCTTCCACCAAGTGTCATGGGATGAGGTGGCGGGGGGGGCGGGTGCTGTGGAGGTGACTTCACAGCAGACCCTCTGGGGGCTGTGGAACCCTGTCTCAATCTTGAAGTCCTCGCCCAGGCTGGTAGGACAAACACGATCAACCCTGAGACACTCCTCAAGAGTAGCAGTTCAAGTTTCCAGCTGAACCTGAGATGCTAGCTTAGGGCTTCCACAGCCCCCCAAATCACATGGAGCACAAACAAGCACCTCGGCCTCCTGGCCTCCCCGGGCCCAGGATCTGGGAGGACTCTTGTTTAGTCGCTAAGTCGTGCCCAGTTCTTTGAGACCCCATGGACTGTAGCCCACCAGGCTCCATGGGATTTCCCAGGCAAGAATACTGGAGTGGGTTGCTATTTCCTTCTCCAGGAGACCTTCCCAATGCTGGGAGCAAAGCCACATCTCCTGCACTGGCAGGTGGATTCTTCACCACTGAGCCACCAGGGAAGCTCCATGTTCAGGGAGGACTCTATAGGCAACCAAATTCAACTCCTGGGGAGCCTGTGGCTATGACTTGGTGGTGCGGTGTCTCATTATGGCTGACGCTCTGATATGCCCTGAGTGTGTCTGGGGACCCTGAAGAACTATAATGACAGCAGTAAAGCCATTCTTCAAGGTCCACAGACATATTGGGACACAGCTTTGCTGGAAACACACTCAAAGCCTCTTCCATCTAAGGAAGTTGCTGGGTTCCAAGTGTCCAGCAGGGCAACCAATACCNTGACCTAGCTAACAATGCCTAAGTGTTGTTCAAAACTGGGTCGGTTCAAAGAAAGAAAGAAAGAAAGAAAAAAGCTCCTCAACCTTTATTCTAAAGGTGCTGTGCTGTGCCCTTCAGTCATGTCTGACTCTCTGCCACCTTATGGACTGAAGCCTGCCAGGGTCCTCTGACCATGGGATTCTCTGGGCAAGAATACTGGAGTGGGCTGCCATGCCCTCCTCCAGGGGGTCTTCCCCACCCGGGGAGGAACCCGCGTCTCTTACATCTCCTGCATTGGTGGAGGGTTCTTTACCACTAGTGCCACCTGGGAAGCCCCATTTAAAGGTAAGCAACTGCTATCAGCCTTCCCATGGCCTCACCCACGCTGGGCCCTCCTTGACTGGAATGAGGCTACAGCAAAGGGAGCAGGTGCTCACTAAGGAGGCAAGGAACTCCGCATACCCCTCGTGTGTTTGAGGTGACTTCCTTAAATCACAACAAAGTTCAGAGGCAGGGAGCTCACTTCAGCCCTGAAGCAGCCTTGGTAGCTACCAAGGACGGACACGGGTGTCCACGCTGGCCCTGGGCCTGGCGGTGCTGTGACCAGGCGGCTCCCCACCACCCTGCAGCTCCCCGTGATCTATCTGCTCCTATTAGTCCTTTTCTATGTCTTCCCCTCTTTACCTAAACCCCCATCACCAACAATCCCCCTTCACTCTTAGCCCACAATCTTGTGTTCAGCTGAAGAATCAAGTCACCAGACAGCTTCCTCTCACGTCCACCTCAAAGTTCCAGCTTACAGCCCTCAACCCACAGTTCACCTGACTTGGACCCACCCCTCTACCTTCCTTCCTGGTGCAGTGGAGGACTGCCTTCCTCCCCCTCCACCTCCCAACTTGTGCATCAGAACTCACCACAACCCCCCACTCCATGTGACTCTAGCCATCAGTGGCTCTTTTCTAGCATCTTCAAATTTTCTCCTTTGTATCACTGCCATCAGCACCATTTCATCTTAGTAAAAATAAATAGAAAAACCCTTCTTTAACCCCATTTACCCCTCCGGCTACCGCTCACTTCTCTGTTCACCTTTACAGCACAATTTCTTGTCCACGCTTCTCATCTCTTGTTTCCCTAATCTCCTATGAAGCCATCAGAGATCCTGTCCCTCCCAATCTCCAGGGGAACCCGCCTGACACAGTGAGAGGGAGCTTCTGGACAACGTCTCCCTCACCAACCCAGTGGCCAGTTCTCAGGACTCATCTTCCTCCCTTCTCCGCAATGCTCCACACAGTCAATCTCTTCCTCTTTCTTAAAGCAAGTCCTTCACTTACTGGCACATCATTCTCCTGGGTATCTTCCTATTTCAATGCCCGCTCCTTCTCAATCTTTTTAGCTGATTCCCTCTCACCTTCATAATGTCTAAATTATGGAGTTTTTTAATGTCTTATTCCTCATTCCTTCCCTCTTGTCCATCTACATTCACTCACCCCAAGGTGCTCTCATCAAGTTCTGTGGTTTTAAAAACCACCTATACACTGACAACCCCTAAATTTGGATCTCCATCCCACACTTTTACCCAAACTGCTTTTTTTTTAAATGTAACTACCTACCTAAAGATAGGAAACCAGAAACAAAACAAAAAGACAATCCACAGAATAGGAGAAAATATCTGTATGTGATGCCATCAACAAAGGATTTAGTCTCCAAAATTTACAAACAATTCATGTGGCTATCAAAAAACTAACGACTGAATCAAAAAATGTGCAGAAAACCTAGACAGACATTTCTCCAAAGACACACAGATGGCCAAGAGGCACATGAAGATGCTCAACATCACTAATTACTAGGGAAATGTAAATCAAAAGCACAATTAGGTACTTTGTCACACTGGTCAGACCAGCCACCATTAAAAAGTCATAACAAGTGCTGGAGAGGGTGTGGAGAAAAGCGACCCCTCACTGCACTGGTGGTGGGAATGTAAACTGGTATGCTACTATGGAGAACAGTATGGAGATTCCTCAAAAACTAAAAACAGAGTTGCCATATGATCCTGTAATTCCACTACTAGTCATATATCTGAAGAAAACTGTTAATTCCAAACATGCACCCCAGTGTTCACTGTAGCACTGTCTACAATAGCTAAGACCTGGAAGCAGCCTAGATGTCCTTCAACAGATGAGCAGATGAAGAAGATGTGGTAGATATATACAATAGAATAAAAAAGAATGAAATAATGCCATGGATGGATGCAGAGACCATCAAGCCAAATACCAAATGATATCACTTATATGTGGAATATGACACAAATGGATTTATCTATGCAACATAAACAGACTCACAGGCACAGAGAACAGATTTGTGGTTGCCGAGGGGAAGGTGTGGGAGAGGGATGGATTGGGACTGTGGGATTAGTAGATGCAAACTGCCATATGTGGAATGGATAAACAACTGTGGAGCACAGAGAACATATATCCAACACCCCGGATAAACCATACGGAAAAGAACATAAAAAAATGCATATATACATATATGGATCACTGAATCACTTTGCTGTACGGTAGAAACTAACACAACATTATAAATAGATGATATGTCAATAAATTAAAACAGAAACCGTCCACATCTCCTGGTGCTTAGGAGACAAATTCCTGCTAGAAAGAGACTTGAAAAAATAACAGCTGGTCCTCCCACAGAAAAAGGTGAGAGGCTACAGTTCTAACATCAAAACCTCAGGAAGGCGAAACTGTCAGGGTTGAGGAGACAGAGACCCCTCCGTACAATTACTCAGAAACTTTGAAAGACCAGGCCTAAGGAGCATTCCTGAGCTGGAAGTGAACTAAGTCTTTATACAACTGCAATCCAGCCCCATCTAGCTCAATCTCTGTTACAGACTGAACCGTGTCCCCTCAAATTCACACACTGGAGTCCTAATCCCCATTATGCTCAGAATGTGACATCGTTTGGAGACAGGTTCTTTACAGAGGGAGTCAAAATGAGGTCATTAGGGTAGGCCATCTTGGCGTCTTTAGTAAAGAGGGAAGATTTGGAGTCAGATGTGTACACAGGAGAATGCCATGTGAAGACGAAGGCAGAAATCAGGGCGATGCTTCCACACACCATGGAATACCACAGACTGTCAGCACACCACCAGAAGCTAGAACGACGTAGTGGGGAGAGTCTTCCTCACGGGCCTCAGAAACCTGCCCACGCTCTCATCTCGGATTTCTCGTCCTTAGAACCGCGAGACAATCCATTCCCATGTTCTGTGCCACTCAGTTTGTGGTATTTTACTACGGCAGCCCTAGGAAACTACTGGGACTCCTGACTTGATCATGCCCTTGGACTAAGGGAAGGACCCATTTGGATTTCCTACACACGGCACAGCTTTGGCTAGGGAGCAGAGTGACTGGCTGCTGACAGTCTAGGAACACGGTGAGGACAGGGCACAGGAAATGTTCCCCTGAGGCCGCCCGGCAGTTACACCAGAAGGTGCAAGGGCAAGCCTCTTTCAAACCAGACCCTCCACTATGGGCATCCAAACTCCAAAAACACAGCTAATTGTGCTAATTATAAGCATTAATAAATTATTTCAGGTTTTAAGAAGACTTGCTTCTGAATTCTAAGAGCAAAGACTAAAGTCATCATCAGAGTAAGCATGCTAACCCACAAGCCCAGATGGAGATTTGGGGCTCCAAAAGGAAAATAAACAGGTGTTAAAAACACAACTTATTATTATGCAGTCTTTCTGGAAAGATTCAAGGAAACTGACAAGTTTCCTGGTCAGTTCTTTACAGTTCTACTTTGAAGTTCCTCAAACTTTGATTCAGTCTAGTTAATGTTAGGCTATCACCTTCAGGAATATATGGTTTCAACTAAATGGACCAGTTTGTTAAAATAAGTCTGTTGAAGACACTAATATAACAAAAGTCCAACTGTGAAAGGTGAGAGGTAGAGCCTTATTTTAATAAAATGTAACAGGATAAATTAATAAGACTTCAAGTTATGAGGCAGACTGCATCAACTAACAAGGACTTTCCCATACTTGAGTTTAAGTAATTTTAACATACAGGTACTCCCTTGTTAGAAGTTTAACCTCTATTCTTTTTTTTACAAATCAGTGAGAACCACACAGAATACATTTTTTTTTTACCTCTCCCAAAGAGAAATAGTGACGTGGAATCTGAGAATCAGGATAAATATTCTCTAGGTACCAAGAGAACGGTCTGCATTGGAGTTTGTGCCTTAGACCAAGTCTTGATGATATATCTCCATAATCTACCTTTGTAACACCTGGTAAAAGAAATAAGTCACTGAATTATTAATGTTCTATCAGGTAATACATTTCTATTTATATATTGCATCTAACAAGCCAAACAGGAAAAGCAATATCATTTTTGTGGTATACCACAAATCTACCTCCCAAGGTATAAAACAAGAAAATAATGTGTTTTCCAAAGAAAAATTAAATTCATATGAGAACAGTTTACATGCCAATACATACAGATGTAAGTTACATGGGATCACAAAACTTTAATATTTGCTAAGGCAAAAACAAAAATTTTGCCCAAATATGAAACAGATGTTAAACAGAGCAATTGTTTCCAGTCAGGTGTTTCTCACACAGGCTCCCTAAGTTGTGCACCCACCCCCCACCCAAACCCCAGACAGTCTTGTGGTGACTGAAGAGTATAGAATCATAATGTCTGGCAGATTTATAGTTGATGAAATAGCTGTTGCCGCAAAACTCTGAAGAGCAGAGAAAAGCTCCTGGAGGCATGATACAGGGCACTGGCCTTGAAATACTTGACCATCATGTAAATGTTAAATGTTGCAGTTAAAAAAAAAAAAAAACATGGAAAGTACCTGGGCTAAAACAGTAATTTCTGCAATACTGGATCATGTATTATTATTGTTCCCTTGTGCATGCTATATCGCTTCAATTGTGTCTGATTCTTTGTGACCCTATGGACTGTAGCCCACCATGTTCCTCTATTCATGGGATTCTCCAGGCAAGAAGACTGGAATGGGTAGCCATTCCCTTCTCCAAGGGATCTTCTTGATGCAGGGATCGAACCTGTGTCTCTTGTGTCTCCTGTGATGTAAATATTATACCAGGCTTTTGCTAAGCACTTTCTATACCATGTGTAATTTCATTTATTCTTTACAACAACTCTACTCAAAGCTTCTTTTCCACACCTTCTTACCTCTCCTCAGAATGCATTAGGATCAGATCAAGAAAGTTTGTCTTGTGTTTCTAATGCAAAATAATGCTAACCTGGAGAAATTATATAGAAGAAATTCTTGAATTCATCCATCCATACTTCTGCAAGTCGTCTGTTATTTTTATTGATAATCTGCCCTGTGCCTCCTGGAAACGTGTAGGGTGTAGCTTTCCGAAACACATGTCCAACATGTGAGCAAGTAACAATCTCCAAAGTTCCTCCACACTGCCAAATCTGGAAATAGCCGCAAAGAAGACCCGTTTTAAACACCAACAGTTAAAAAAAATTGTTCACATCTACTGAATTTCATGGCTGGAATTTCACAGAATCAAGGGTGTATGTACAGTGGAGCTCCTACTACATGGTCCCAGAATTAGTGCTTCCTCAATTTCTGGTTCTGACCAAACCAGAAGCTGAAGGTTAAATTCCAAAAAGACCTGAGGCCCAGAGCAGTGTTTTTTGCTAACTGCAGTCCATCAATCTTAAAGGGTCATCAAATTCAAATTTGATGAACTACAACCAGCACTTAGTAACAAGGGCATACTGTTTGATGAAATGTTTACATTATGGGTTGTGTGTATAATACATTTATTAATATGGTTCATGGTCAAAAAACTTTTCACCATGGAGTGTTCAGCCAGGGCCCTATCTGTTCATCCTTCTCCAAACCTGTGTCACAACCTGTACATTAAACAGAACCTAGGACTCTCAACTTGTTGATTACTCATGAATTACTCAGTGGCCAGTGAGAGCACAGTCTAGTGTCTAGTGAGCATAAAAACAAAAAAAGGGGTAAAAGAAAGATCATTAAGTGTGGTTTCACATCCTTAATCAGTTATCCTTCTACTCCTTTCAAAATACATTTTCCTGTAAGTTAAAAGTCTATCTAACTGTAGACTATTTTCAATTACATTGCTTTCTGAAAAGTCTTGACTTTGTTAAATACTCAGTGTGCTCACTTTAACGTTTTCCCAGCACCATAAAGTGATACGGCCAAACAGGATCTCCAAGATGCTCTGGAGTCCAACCCTCTCCTCTTATAAAGAGCAAGGTGATCCACCAGGAATGCAGTGAGCTAGCAGGGTTAGGCTTCTGTGCAGTTCACTATGGTTTCCAACAAGCCATGTGTCTAAAGTTCATTATTTTCAGAAATACACATCATTCTAAAAATAAGCTGATTTTTGTGAACATGAAATGCATAAGACTTAAGGCTGACTGGGTTAAATTAATTTAGAATAATTTAAGAATTCTTTTACCTTTTCCTTTTTACTGAAAAACAGAAAGCTGGTAAAGTGGCCAGGTTTAAATAAGAGAGAACAATTCTCAAACCAGAAGGACACAGCATATTAAAGAAGGTAAAATTATGTTTCTGGCAGTTAAGGAACAAAGTAGCATTTACGAACTACATGTTATTTTTATTTACTTTAGAGTTTGAATTACCTCCTTGAAAGTAAAGACAACTGGGGAATCCTGTGTAAATTTTACAGGTGGACTAACTAATATAACAATTATTTGCTTAAAATACTTCAGAAAGAACCTTTAATAGTATCACCAAACTTTTTATGGGCTGAAGGCTGTGAAGTCTGATTAAACTCATATTAAATTCACTTTTTATTTTTTCTTTAGAAAGAACACGAATATTCAAAGCATATTCATATTTGAGGTTATACAGGTTACTTTTTTCAAAGGGAACTTACCCTAAAGGAAATTTCTAGGTTTTCTCCTCCCCAAATATCCATTCCAGCATCATATGTTCCAATTTCCTGAAAGTAATCTCTGTCTATTGAAAAAAGGCCTCCTGCCATTGTAGGTGTTCTGAAATTCAATCATAATACTATACTGTTAATTGCAACAACTTAAAGTTTACTATCAGTTTTTGTTTTTATAAGTAGTTTTATAACTGTTTATTTAACTATGGAATAAATGCTGATTCTCACACTCTTCAGAAACCTTCACAGGCCCCAAGAGCTTTGTTTTTATGCTGAGTTATTTGGTTTCCAGATACGATCTGCACCCAGTCACGCTGTCACAGCTCCTGCCTGGACACCCTTCCCTGCCTGGTCCCAAGGGCTCTTACTGTCTTCAGTACCATTCTGGATCCTCAGGTCCTGACTGAGCTTCCACCCTAAACTCCTTAAGTTGAAGCTATTTCTTTTAATCTTCTTCATCTGACTGTCATGCACTCCAGAGTTTCGAGCAACTAAAAATGCAGTTGACAGTGTTAACCAACTAGACTCACGTCAGCAGCTCTAGCACGCCAGGTTTCAAAGGGTGGCAAACACTGCAAAGATGTATGATTAAACAGGATGGAAACAATGCAGCCCTTTTCCTGAACTTTAAGGAAGGAGATGAAGTACAGAATAAATCAATATGTTCCTCCTAAGGGGATCATCATCCTGACCAAGTACAGTAAATTCTCTGCCACAAAACATGGCTCAGGTATGCAGAGTGGGTGGAAATAGGTTGAATTAAGCAGAGAAATGATAACGAAGGAGGATTTAAATAAATGAATACCTAGTACTGGTTTACTTGAAGAATGAGTATGGGAGAAAAATGGGTTCCAACTAGGGAGAATGTAATTAAATTCTAGGGACAGAGGACACAAGTAGATAATAGTTTAGGATGAACTAGCCACCTACATAACCCTAAAACATACTCATTCCATGCACTGGTGAGGGAGGTAGCATTTGCTTTTACAGAAGAAATAGTTGTTTCCACCAAGAAGTTAGGACTTACTTTGATTTTAGAAGACAAAAAAGAATGAGAAAGCCTAATATCTTAAGACTCAAAGGAAATAGGCTGACCCCCAGATTTATCCTTCAGTGCAAGGGTTTCCTGACCTAGGTCTGGCATCTAATTTTCCTAGAACTGTTAATGCAAACCCATCTTTTTATACATGTAAAACAGGCATCCCTGACTACTGCCCTACCCCCCAGCTTAGGGAAGACTCCTAGCTTTTATCCGATTTTTCAAAGAAGTCTATCATCCATGAAATGTTTAGCAATCCTTGGTTTAGATGCTGATTTGAACTGTCAGCCAAAGAGTGAAAAAGTCCCTTTAATGGGAAAGCAGGAGAAGACTTGGGCTGGCTAGGGACAAAGAGCATAGAACTAGTGAAAGCTTTCTCCAACTGTCAGAACTGGACTCAATTCAAAGGCAGACAGATCTGGGAAGCCTAGGAGAGGAGAAGGCTAAAAAGGCTAATATAATAAGCAAGTCTCGGTTACTATAGAAGCAACAGGCTGATGCAACCAGAACAAATCCTAGGAGGGCTCAGAAGGCATAAGGTCTCTCTCTAAAGGTCCTAAATAGCATGAAGCTTTTTATCCCTTTCTGGGGGAAAAAAAAAAATCCATATAGGATCAAATACAGAACAAAAGAAAAAGCAGAAATACATTAATGGATATCCCTTTTATACTTCTGTCAATTCTAGTTATTTTTATACTTGAAACAAGTTTCTTCTAACCTTGTCAGATGGTAGATGTCTGAATTTAAAGTCTTACATTTTATTACCCAGTTTTAGGCAATACTTTTACATCTTGGGACTTACAATTACTGAAGGGATGGTTTAAGTTAAATATTATTATCCTTAGTGACTGAATTAAAGCATAAATTACAGATTTACAAACTGTTATTCATGTAGGAATGAAAGAACATACGCATGTCACTATCATCTCTCATAGGCACTAATTTATAGAAATGAAAAATTTGAATTTTACTTAAAAAAGAAATCCATCTTTGAAATAATGACATTATTTCAAATAAATAATGATATTACTTCAAATAAATGAAAAATGGCTCTTAACTTCACATATGGTGAACAAATCCTTCATGTCTTTCAAAATACATTTAAAATCCTTCTAGTATGATTCCTGAAGCTTCACAATCCCCTGCCAGTAACACTTTAGCGAAAATGTTTGACGAATCAATTACCTCACAGGAAGAGTCCGATCACCTTTCCTTCTGTCCATTTCTCTTTGGGGAACAGGATACCAGCGAAAGTTGAGCTTCCAGTTGAACCCGCCGTAGGTCATGTCAGAACCTGCCATGTACTCGAAAGTGTCATCACTGATCACATCTATGATGGGACAGACCACTGTCTTCCTAGAATCATAAAAGCAGATGAAAAATCTTTGAAAACTTTCCTTTTTGAGGTCTGTCATAACAACTACATAACAAGTATATACTGTTTTTTAAAATAAAAATGCATTCTATAATGTTAAGGACAATGGTGAAAAAAATCCCCACTCTATCCTACCAAGCTAGCATCATTTATCCTATTTATTTATAACCCATCGAAAATAACCTTCCACCCCTTTTCCATTCAGACTTTTAACATTTTTTGCCACATGAAAAGTACTTCAAATATTTCTACAGTATTAAAAAATAACACTTTTAATGACTACATATTTAACAGTTTTAAGCTAATAACTTTCTTAAAAAATAGACTTTTGGACATTTGTCTTTCTTATAGATTTTTGCTTTTAAGGAACTAAGGGGTCATGTTCATATATATATTTTCACCTTTGCTTGAAGAGTAAACTTCTAGGAGTAAGACTAGTGAATTAAAGAATTTTTTTGTGGCACTGCTCATTACTGCTTTCCAAAAGTGTTTTATGTATATGTATATATAGCTTTCTTATAACGCCATCAACTTTAGATGCTACTTTCTTGCAACTGTGTAATTATAATAATGTTAAACAGTATCTCTGGGTTTAAAAACATTTATATTTTCTAATTATTAGAATGAGTACTTTTTATTGCAGTTTGACACTAAAAATTTCTTCCTTTTGGTTATTGCGATTTTTATGAACCTGAAAAACCACACATGACCACAGCTCCTTCTAAGGAACACTGCCCCTCTCAGAGCCCTTGGGAGCCACATTTTAGAGTATCCTCCCCATCTGACTGGTGTCTTATTTAAGAAATCTTTCCTTACTCCCAAATCATTTTCTCCTATATTATCTTCAAAATGAATTGTATTTTTGCCTTTCACATTTGTCTTTAGTCTTCATGAAACTGATTTTGGATTGTCATGCAGCAAGTATCCAACTTCGTTTATTTTCCTTATGGGTGATCAACTGTCCTAGCGCTACTTATCTCAGTCTGCTGTACTCCTAAGGGCCAGCTCTGTCATAAGTCCAGTTTTCACATAAACTGCTCTGTTTCACCAGTCTAATCCCTGCATCAATACATCACTGCCACAATTAAACAGTTCTAAAATAAGTCTTGATATCTAGTAGGACAGGCCCAGTTGTACTTGACTCTTCTTTTTCATGCGTATTTTAGCTATTGTTTTTAAAAAAATGTTTATTCCCATGTAAATGTCAGCATCAGCCAGTTTTTCCAAGAAAATTCTGCTGAGATTTCAATTAAAAACACATTGATTTATAGATCAAGGTGGGGAGAAATGACATTTTCATATTGACTTTTCTATCCATTAACATTATCCTTCTCTCTGCTCAGATTATTTTCCAGTGAATTTCAACAATTTTCAATTTCATGCATCATTTGTTAAACATATTTCTAATCACAGCCTATGATTTCCATTGCTATTATAAATGGTATCATTTCTTTTCTTCTTTTTACATTACATTTCCTAACTATTCCTGCTGGTATGGAGAAAGCAACCGACTTTTCTCTGGTGATTTTATATTTGGCAACACTGCTAAATTCTTATTATCTCTACTACTTTGTGTATAGATTATTTTTCTTTGTAAAAAACACATTATTTGCAATTGATAGCATTCATTTTTTTTTTCCTTTCCAATTCTTACACCTTTATTTCTTGTATTATTGCAAAATCTAAGGCTTCTAATAATACTGAGTAATATGAATAATTCAGGGCATCCTTAATTTGTGCAAAACACTTTCAATATTTCTCTGTTTGCCAGTTAACATGTGTGTATTTAGTTATCCTTTCTAAAATTTGTAAATTTCCATTCTGTAATAGTTTACTAAGTATTTTAAATCACAAATCAATGTTCATGTTAATCATACATGAATTTTTTTTCCTGTATCTACTAAAGTGATTATAGAGTTTTAATGACAGGGTTTTAATCACAGTTTCAGAAATATGTTAACATCATCTACTTTGTGAACTGATTTTGTAATATTTAACTAAACCAAGTAGTAATGATGTGTTATATATACATATATACTGGTATGTTATCAGTGTTCCCCCTCTTTTTTGGCACCAGAGACTGGTTTCATGGAAGACAATTTTTCTGTGAAACTAGAGTGAGGGAAGTGTGGGTTTGGGATGATTCAGGTGCATTACATTTATTGTGCATTTTATTTCTTCTATTATTACATCACCTCCACCTCTGATCATCAGGCATTAGATCCTGGAAATTGGGGAACCCTGTGCTTTTTATATATGTTGATACACTATTAATAAATCCCAGTTGGACTCAGTTTGCTGGTGGTGTGAGATTTTCGCATTAAGGTTCACCAGTGGGTTTGAATAATTTTCCATGTACTTCTTTTCTGATTTCTTATCAAGGTTATACTAGTCACATAAAACAAGTTGAACTGGTATCCCCTTTTTCTGTATTCTACTTACAAATTCTCAGGAGAGATCTGTTTTCCCTCCTTTACCCCATATCAAGGTTGAAACAGCCAGGTTGCCTTTGGTGTGATAGAATTCACTTCTCATTCTAACCCAGAAGTACAGATGACAGAAGCCTAGCTTTATGCAGATATTTGCTATTTGTCTTCACACTGTAGGCAGGGCCCTGGCCTTGGCTCCTATCCTCCCAACTGTTTGTCTTTTAAGGTAGAAGATCCATATCCCCTAAGTTCAGCAGGAAACCCTACAAGTGAAAGCTGGCTTTAGTGTCTGGACTACTTACTTGTATGTACTTCGTTCTGAGAGCTGCAAAATTTCTTACTTTAGTGCCAACTTGGTGATGCACTTAAAAATGTGTTTTGTATTTATCCAGAATTTAGCTTTTTCAGTTGGAAAAGTTGTTCAGGATACCTCATCTACCATACGGCCCAACTGGAAGTTGTTGTGTTTGTTATTTCAGGCAATTTCTCTTTCATATTTCTGTCATCACTTCACACTGCTTTCTCCAAGGGTCTAGGCTCCTGCTTCATAAAGGTTACAGACTGTCTTTACACAAGAAAACACTTCCTGAATCAGTCATTTGTTACATACAGAAAACAATTTACAGATATCCTAGTCTTTTTCAGGCAGTGTTCTCCTTCCTAAAGCTACTGTATCGTCCCACTGCCCAGGCAATTCATCTTTGAAAGGGGAGAGATGTAGGTCCAGCATTTGCTTACAAACAGAATGGATGCAATGACAAGCTCCCACTAAGCTCAACTTGGGGCCTTCCCAGGTGGCACTAGTACTAAAGAACCCGCCTGCCAGTGCAGGAAACATAAGAGACTCGGGTTCAATCTCTGGGTCCAGAAGGTCCCCTGGAGGAGGGCATAGCAACCCACTCCAGTGTTCTTGCCTGGAGAATCCCATGGACAGAGGAGACTGGCAGGTTACAGACCATGGGGTCACAAAGAGTCGGACACAACTGAAGCAACTTAGCATGCACACATGCTCAACTTGACTAAAGGGTTTACCCTGCTGAAATCTCAATCTTAATGTTAAGTTGACACAGCCAGCCTCTGGTTCAAACTGCAATGACAACCAGAAATGCAACAAACCTAGGTCCTGCAGAATGAAGTTAGTTAGGTTTTTTCCTGATATCTAGGAACTAAGCCAGAGCCCAGCAGTAGACAATTCTTTGAAAACTGCATCATGAAAGACTACAACCATGAGCTTACACCGCTCCAAATGTTCCACCTGTATTAGCCAAGACTACAGCGCCTATTTTTCATATACAATCAAGCATTTCAGGGGCAATGTGTATCTCCTCACCCTCTTTAACTCGCGCTACAGGCTGAGAGATACAGCCTCAGTAAAGATGCAGACAGAGAGCAGATGACCTGCCCGCAGCCTCATGGCAGCCTCCCAGAGCAGGGACGAGTACAGCGTTTTTTATCCTACCACCCCGGAGTAAGTGTCTGTATGTGCTGCTCCTGTTCAGTGAAGAGAGCAGACAACAGACATCCTAACAACACACTTCCTAACCCATCCTCACTAACAAGACAGTCTGCAAACAGTGCTTCCAGGCTTTAGAATGTGGTCTTCACATTTAGTCTAGAGCACTCTTCATGGGGCTTCTCAGGTGGCTCAGTGGTAAATCTGTCTGCCAATGCAGGAGACGTGGGTTCGATCCCTGGGTTGGGAGGATCCTGTGGAGAAGGAAATGGGAACCCACTCCAGTATGCTTGCCTGGAAAATCCCATGCACAGAGGAGCCTGGTGGGCTACAGTCCATGGGGTCACAAGAGTTGGACACGACTCAGGAACTGAGCACGGGCACTCTTCAAAGGTATTTAAAAGGAAAACTCAGATGAAAATATTTTAATATTTATTTTAAAACAGAATTATGCAACTTACCATAGTTTAACACAAAGGCACTGAAAACGATTTATAAATCCCATAAAATTACCTGTCATGTTTGATCCTGGCTAAGAGAGGCTCCAGCCACCCCACTGTGCACTCACAGTGTGCGTCTAAAAAGGTGATCACTTGGCCTTTAGACACAGCAGCACCTTTTAACCTAGCTCTGATCAATCCAGAACGCTGCTCCATTCGAATGACGTGAACAGGTACTTTTAATTTTTTCACGTAACTCTCCAGAGGTCTTTTTAAAAAGTCTGAAAAGGAATAAAACAAATAAAATAACACGAAAAATCTATGAACTGGCATTGCCCAGGTGGAAAGCAACTCTGGATTGTAGTATTCATTCAACATGTATTTACTGAGCACTGTAGGTTGAGTGACTCACAAACCCAGTTGACCCAGGAAGGCTTTTTATTTCCTGAGAGAATGTGCCAGAACTGCCTCTCCTTTGTTACGAGAGGCATTAGGGGAGAGCCTCTGGGCTCAGGCTCAGTCAAAGGCATGTTACCACATTTCTTGAAGGAGCTTTCTGTCAGGCTCAATTCTTTTTTTTTAATCACACTTAAGGATCAAGAACAGAAAGAAGGTGGTTCAAAAGAATTAAACCCAGACCTCAACAGAGAGAAGGAACGAATACACAATAGCTGTTAAGAGTTCAGAAAACAGTGTGGTTTCTTTAAAGACAGGAGCGAATTGTCTTACAGACCGTCACAGTCTCTGACTATGCAGTTCTTCTTGCAGGAGGTGGGGAGTGAGGTGTTAGAAGAGAATGCTGGGCTGTAGCTGCAAGACCAAACAGAAACCTTAACAGACCGTTTGGTCCAAGTCAAAGAGCTTTCAAGAGAGAAGGGCAACTGAAGAGAAAAAGAAAATCAGCAGCTATCCTGGAGAGTTCAGAGAGAGGCTGTGCCCTTAAGTCAAGGACTTCCTGCCTCCAGAGTACATGACTTTAAAAGGCAGACCAGGGGGACTTCCCTGGTGGTCCAGTGGCTGAGACTTTGCACTCTCAATGCAGGGGGCCCAGGTTCAATCCCGGGTCAGGGAACTAGATCCCACAAGCTGCGACTAAGGATCCTGCATGCTGTAAGGAAGACTGAAGATCCTATGTGCAATGACTAAAACCTGGTGCAGCCAAATAAATAAATTTAAAAAAGAAAAAAGCAGAAAAATTTCTACTTCTCAAGGTAAAGAGAAGAAGCTGCAGATCAGGTTAGTTTCTGGTAGTTATGCCAGAGAAGCAATGGATGGTGGGCAAATGTCTNGAAAGGTGAAGATAACAACAAAAAAAGGTTGAAGTCAAGTCATGAAGTTTCAAGCTGCTTAAGGAGGGAAGAGCCATTTTCTGTAGTTCCCTTCAAATTTTTCTCATGTGAGTATAGGAATATTGGGGAAAGCACATGACACCAATGATCCTAAACAGCTGCGCTGTGAAAAACAAAAAAGCCCATGAAAAATTCTGAGATTCGTGGAAGAATGTCTGGGCCAGAGCCACTGCAGAGATTCATCATGAGATCAGAGACATACTATACATCACTTTCCCACAAGTCCCTTCATCACCCTTTTCTGCACCCTTTTATGGACCACGCCTGACCTTGGGAATGGAGAAAATGGGAAGACCTAGGAAGAACCTGGAGAGCCTGGACTC
Source organism: Neotragus pygmaeus (assembly GCA_006410875.1). NCBI lineage: Eukaryota > Metazoa > Chordata > Mammalia > Artiodactyla > Bovidae > Neotragus > Neotragus pygmaeus. Next base: position 32,642 of record SJYV01020686.1, read on the forward strand.
ACGCAGCTGAGGCTCGGCTCTGCTGGCAGGGACGATTCCCACTGTCCATGCACTCAATCTCTCTTCATGGCTCTAAATCAGAGCCAGTCTTTCTCCACCAACTCCAGGCTGAGCTTCCCACAGAGAAAATCCTGACAAAACTGTGTTTTTTTTCCCTCCCCCACTGTTATGCATAAATTTTTACAGTTATCTCCTTAAAACAAGATTAAGATGTGATATAACTAAATGCTAATTAAAGTAATATTTTAAGTTTCACAAGGCTGTAAACTGTTTGCATATGTGAATGAGTCCAAATGTCATAAATAACTTTTAGGATAAATTAGAAACTTGTAAAAAATTATTAGGTTAAACTGACAGCAACTATCATTGATAGCAGCTAGTTTTATAAACACTAATGACAAAACATGTAGATTATTGGCATCAAAATGTAAAATTTACCTCTTTCACTGGCATCATCTACTAGAACAATTTCTTCTAGCATGTGTCTTGGTGAGCGATTAATGACGCTGTGGACAGTTCGCAGAAGTGTGCTCCAAGCCTCATTGTGGAAAACAATCACCACACTGGTTGTAGGAAGGTTATCTGGATACACCTTTGTTTTACACCTGGAAACAAAGCAAATGCCTCTGTAAAACTGTTAAGACAGCAAAATCCAGTAACCCAGATTAGGAGGGCTGACAGAGGAATAAAGGCAGTTGGCTCTAGTGGTACAACTCTCAGTAACTTCTCATTTATTTAGGTTTTGGTTAATGTTGCATTTAATAAAACAGTACCTAAAGTAATATATGCTTTAGACTAAAACTATTTTAAAGATGTTAATCATATTCTTAAAATCAGGCACCTCTCCGGACATGTCTTCTGTTGACTCATTTTAATGGAGAATGTACTAAGGCCATATCACTAATCCCAAAGTGAATGGGTCTCAAGAATCCCATTAGACAAAAAGTCAGAACTGCTACAGGCTAATAGTTGAATAATCTAAGCAAAAGATTCCCTTCCACAAAGGAAGTGAACTAATATTTACTGAGTATCTACTAAGTACCAGGCACTGAAGCTTCCTAATAGTTTTGAGAGGTACCTGGAGCCACAATTCAGATGAGAAGCCAAGGACGGACCCAGGGAGGGAGTGGCAGGGCCTGACTGGGAGTCTCACAGTTTTGATGCTGCCGTTCCACAACGCAACTTCAGCACACATCTTGTTCAGTATAGACTGTGTCTAGAAATGTAGTCATTGGAAAAGACCAAACACACCCAAAACATCGGCACACAGAATCAATAAACTAGTTCTACATGGTCTCATCTTTCAGTCTTGTGAGCTAGATGAAACCACTAGAAACAGACTACCGGAGGGCAACAACAGCACTAAGTAACCAGACATCAAGCCATGTGTTTCAGGACATTCTAATACTGCTGAACTGAATCATATTAGGTCATAAGTCATCTTGTTTCACAAACTAATCCTACTTATTATTATGAGTATTGGGAAACAGAATACAGCCATGGTGACTACAAAGCTAGCTTACAGAAACAACAAAAAGAACAAAACCCACTGAGACTCAGAGGATGACTAGGTAAATCTGGCATGTACAAACAGTACTGCTAGCTGGGAAGCCAAGAGGAAGATGGTGGAAAACTCGGAGGTGCCGGCTCTGCAGAAGAGTGTTAAGTCATATTTATTACTAGGACGACAGGTTAAGGAATTAAATTCAGAAGTTGTACGGAAAAGAAGTAAAGCTACGGAAAACTGGAAATAAAGAAGACTAAAATGGAAATCATTCACAGCAGGATGGAAGAATCAGAAAGCAGAGTGAGTATTAGGACCCAGAACAGATGACAAAAAGGAAAACAGTTTCCTAAATCAAACAACTGAAATTAATCATTCAGAGAAATACAAACTCACAAACATTCTCCCAGGACTTCCCTGGTGTTACAGTGGGTAAGAAGCTGCCTGCCAACGCAGAGGACATGGGTCCCATCCCTGGTCTGGAAGATTCCACATGCTGCGGAGCAACTAAACCCATGTGCCACAGCCACTGAGCCCAGGCTCTAGGGCCCGTGACCACAACTACCGAGCCTGCGCGCTGCAGCTACTGGAGTCTGTGCGCCCAGAGCCTGTGCTCTGCAACAAGAGGTGCCGCCACAGTGAGAAGTCCGCACACTGCAATGAAGAGTAGCCCCGCTCATCACCAACCAGAGAAAGCCCTCATGTGGCAGTGAAGACCCCATGCATAAAAAGGAAGTAATAAGTACACAGTAAGGAAGTAATAAGACAATAAAATAACAAATAAATAAAAGCTATTTAAAAAACCCACATTTTCATAAAAAAAAAACAGAGAAAATATGGGGAAATCTTTATAAATGATCAAACATGTAAAGACACACACACATACTCCCCTCTAGCTGGGAAAGCAAAGTACTTAAGGAGAACCAGAGAGGCTTTCAGCATTCCAGCTAAGCTTCTCCCTTGAAGGGGCCACCTGTCCTTGTGGGGCTGGAGGGAAGGTAACCCTTTGAGGAAAGGAGACACCGAGCTAAGGATGAGCACAGGCTGTGTTATGAAGCCATCTTCTTCCACTGTGTCTCAACTGAGCACATCCTTGGGGATGAAAACTCGCAAGTGGAAGGCTATGTTGCTTTAAAAACAAAACAGAAAGATGACACACAGACTTAACAACAGGGTGTGGGTTAGAAAGAGTGGGAAAAGAAGACTCAACTTTTTACTGAAATATATAAACAAGTTGACAACTATAAGTATACAGTTCAGTGAGTTTCTACAAAGAGAATGCATCAAGGAGTCAGCACCCAGAAGAAGAAACAAGACCATTACCAACCCCACGGAGGCTCCCACTGCACCCGTTCCCAAGGTGACCACTCCTGTGGACCGCTAGCATTACAGGTGAATTTTGTCTTCTTAACAACTTTATTTAAAAGGAGTAATACAGAGCAGTGGTTTTCAGGGCTTCCCAGGTGAGCTAGTGGTAAAGAACACGCCTGCCAATGCAGGAGATGCAAGAGATGTGGGTCTGGAAGATTCCCTGGAGGAGGGCATGGCAACCCACTCCAGTATTCTTGCCTGGAGAATCTCATGGACAGAGGAGCCTGGGGGGTAACAGTTCATGGGGTTCAAAGAGTTGGACATGACTGAAGTGACTTAGTACACACACAAGACACGGGAGCAACCTAAATGTCTATCAATAGATGAATGGATAAAGAATATATATAATGGAATATTATTCAGCCATAAAAAGAGTGAAATAATACCACGTGCACCAACATGGATGGACCCAGAGATTATCATCGAGTGCTAAGTTGCTTCAGTCATGTCTGACTCTTTGCAACGCTATGCACTGTAGCCCACCCGGCTCCTCTGTCCACCAGATTCTCCAGGCAAGAATACTGGAGTGGGTTGCCATGCCTTCCTTCCCGGAAATCTTCTGACCCAGGGATAGAACCAGTGTCTCTTGTCTCCTGCATTAGGAGGCAGGTCTTTATCACTAGCGCCACCTGGGAAGTCGAGAGATTATCATACTAAAGGAAACAAGTCATCAAGAGAAAAACAAATACCATATGATACCACTTATAAGTGGAATCTAAAATATGATACAGATGAACATATCGACAAAATAAAAACAGACCTGCAGATTCACAAAATAAACCAAACAAATACCAAAGGGGAAAGGGGGTGAAAGAGAGGTAATAGAAGTTTGAGATTAGCATATACAAACTACTATATAGAAAACAAACAACAAGGTCCTACTGTATAGCACAGGGAACTATTTTCAATGTCTTCTAATAATCCATAATGAAAAAGAATATGTATTTATATAAAACTGAATCATTTTGCTATACAACTGAAACTAACACGACATTGTAAATCAACTATACTTCAATAAAATAAAATTTAAAAAGAGCCATTTTCATATGGGTCTATTTCTGAGCTTTCTATCTTATCCCATTAATCCATACATCTATCTTTTTGCCAACATCATAACTCGATTACTGCAGCTTTATAGAAAGTCTTTGAATCGGGTAATGTATTTCCTCCAAATTTATTCATCATTTTCAAATTTATTCCATTTTTTTTTTGCCTTTTCAAATAAAAATTTAAATCCCTTCCTCGGATTTTGATGGAATTTCACCAAACATCTACTGAGGAGAATTGACATCTTTTTTTGAGGGGCTACTATGCATCTGTTTTTAAAGAACATTTTTATTTTTAATTGGAGGATGACGGTTTTTACAATGTTGTGTTGCTTTCTGCCATACAACAGTGTGAATCAGCCCTAAGTATACATATGTCCCCTCCCTCTTGAACCTCCCTCCTACCCCTACCCCATCCCACCTCTAGGTTGTCACAGAGCACTGGGCGAGCTTTCTGTGTTATACAGCAACTTCCCACTAGCTATCTATTTTACATAGGGTAATGTGTATGTNGGGTAATGTATTTCCTCCAAATTTATTCATCATTTTCAAATTTATTCCATTTTTTTTTTGCCTTTTCAAATAAAAATTTAAATCCCTTCCTCGGATTTTGATGGAATTTCACCAAACATCTACTGAGGAGAATTGACATCTTTTTTTGAGGGGCTACTATGCATCTGTTTTTAAAGAACATTTTTATTTTTAATTGGAGGATGACGGTTTTTACAATGTTGTGTTGCTTTCTGCCATACAACAGTGTGAATCAGCCCTAAGTATACATATGTCCCCTCCCTCTTGAACCTCCCTCCTACCCCTACCCCATCCCACCTCTAGGTTGTCACAGAGCACTGGGCGAGCTTTCTGTGTTATACAGCAACTTCCCACTAGCTATCTATTTTACATAGGGTAATGTGTATGTTTCAGTGTTACTCTCTCAATTTCATCCCACTCTCTTCTTCCCCTCCTGTGTCCACAAGTCTCTGTCTGTGTCCTACGTGTCTATGTATATGTCCATGTATTCCTGTCCTGCAAATTAGTTCAACAGTACAATTTTTCTAGATTCCATATATATAAGCATTAATATATGATATTTTTCATGCTGACTTACTTCACTGTGTGTAACAGGCTGCAGGTTCATCTACCTCACTAGAACTAACTCAGATTTATTCCTTTTTATGCCTGAGTAATATTCCATTGTACATATGTACCACAACTTTCATCCATTCATCTGTCAATGGACATCTATGCCTCCATGTCAGGACATTGCCTCCATATCCTGACTATTGTAAACAGTGCTTCAGTGAACACTGGGGTACATGTGTCTTTTTGAATTATGATTTTCTCAGGGTATGTGCCAAGTAGTGGGGCTGCTGGGCCACATGGTAATTTTATTCCTAGTTTTTTAAGGAATTCCTATAATAGAGAACTGACATCCTTTATGTTGAATCTTCCAACACAGCTAGAAGATGAAGCTTTAGTTTCCTCTCTCTGCTGCATATTTCCCAAGACTGCATCTGTGTTTCAGGTCAAACTATGGGACTCGGAAAAAGAAAAGGAATGGGAATTCTACACATGCTCTGGAGACCAGAGTTCTTCTAGTCAAAGAGAGGGCTTCCCTTCCTCAGACGGCTTCCCTGGCCACTGCTCGCATGGATGTGTGCCTTGACAATGTTGCTAGGGGCTGAGAATATAGGGGAGGTTAAAAAAAAAAAAAAAAAGTTAAAAAAAGCGAACCTTAAGATACCCTCTTTTTGTATCTCAGACCAGAGAGGGCTACTTCGGGGGCTCTCTTCCTGTACCTACAGTGCACTTCTGAGCTTTGGACTAGTAGAATTTCGAGAAGAAGTAGAAAGCAGGCATCCTTTGCTTGCTTCTGACCTTAGCAAGGAGGAGTCCAGTCTTGTTCCATAAAGTGTGATGTGACATTAGAAGCACAATCCATAAAAGAAACAACTGATAAATATGATTTCATTAAAATTAAAATTTTCTGTGCCAATGAGCACATTCTGTACCTAAAGGTATCATTAAGCCATTAAGGAAATGGAAAACACAAGCCACAAACTAAGAAAATACTTTGAAATCACATGTCTGATATTTATAATCTGTCCAGAATATATAAAGAGTTCTTGCAACTCAGTAACAGGAAATCAAATAATCTAACTTACAACGAGCAACATATTTGAAAAGACATTTCATTAAAGATATAAAAATGGCTGATAAGTACATAAAAAGATCCTCAATATCATTAGAGAAACCCCAATTAAAATCACAGGGAGGTACCACTTCACACCCAGTAAAATGACTAGCGTAGAAGAGACAGTAAAAAAGAAGCACTGGTAAGGATGTGGAGAAACTAGAACCCCCATACACTACTGGTCAAAGTGTAAATGGTGCAGCTGCTCTGGAAAATAGCTTGCCAATTTCTTAAATAGTTAAAAAGTATTATAAGACTCTGCAATTGGGAATTTGCCCAAGAAAAACAAAAACATATATCCACACAAACTCCTGTATACAAATGTTCTTAGTAATATCACTCATAATAGCTAAAAAAGGGGAACAATTCAAATGTTCATCAACTGGTGACAGCAGTAACATCCACACAGCTGAGTAACACTGGGCAATAAAAAGGAACAAAGGAGACAGGTCACAAGTGGGGAGAATCCCAGAAACACTATTCTCAGTCAAAGGACTCAGACACAAAGACTTCACATTATGTGATTCCGTTTATATGAAACGGCCAGATGAGGCAAGTCTACATAAATAGAGCACATTAGTGATAACTTTAACCTGATGCTGAGAGTGGGAATGGAAAGTGACTACAAACACACACCAGAGACTTTTTTTGGGTGAATAAAAATTTTCTAAATGAGTGCAATTGTGTGCTCATTTCACATGCTAGCAAGGTAATGCTCAAAATCCTTCAAGATAGGTTTCAACAGTAGGTAAAGCTAGAACTTCCATATGTACAAGCTGGATTGAGAAAAGCCAGAGGAACCAAAGCTCAAACTGCCAACATCCCCTGGATCATAAAAAAAGCACAGGAATTCCAGAGAAATATCTACTTCTGCTTCATTGACTATGCTAAAGTCTGTGTGTGGATCACAACAAACTGGAGAATTCTTAAAGAGACAGGAATACTGGACCACCTTACCTGCCTCCTGAGAAAACTGTACATAGGTCAGGAAGCAACAGTTAAAACTGGACATGGAACAACACACTGGTTCCAAATTGGGAAAGGAGTACATAAAGGCTGTATGTTGTCACTCTGCTTATTTAACTTATATGCAGAGTACATGATGAGAAGTGCTGGCTGGAGGAAGCTCAAACTGGAATTAAGGTTGTCAGGAGAAATATCAATAACCTCAGATATGCACATGATACCACCCTAATAATAGAAAACAAAGAGGAACTAAAGAGCCTCTTGATGAAGGTGAAAGAGGAGAGTGAAAAAGCTGGCTTAAAACTCCACATTCAAAACACTAAGATGGCATCTGGTCCCATCACTTCATGGCAAATAGATGGGGAAACAATGGAAACAGTGGCAGACTATTTTCTTGGGCTCCAAAATTACTGTGGATGGTGACTGTAGCCACAAAATTAAAAGAGCCTGCTCTGTGGAAGAAAGGCTATGACAAACCTAGACAGTGTATTAAAAACCAGAGACATCACTTTGCCAACAATGGTCTGTATAGTCAAAACTATGGCTTTTCCAGTAGTCATGTATGGATGTGAGAGCTGGCCCATACAGAAGGCTGAGTGCCAAAGAACTGATACTTTCAAACTGTGGTGCTGGAGAAGATTCTTTAGAGTCCCTTGGACAGCAAGGAGATCAAACTAGTCAATCCTAAAGGAAATCAGTCCTGAATATTCATTGGAAGAACTGATGTTGAAGCTGAAACTCCAATACTTTGGCCACCTGATGTGAAGAGTTGACTCATTGGAGAAGACCCTGATGCTGGGAAAGACTGAAGGCATGAGGAGAAGGGGGTGGCAGAGAATGAGATGGTTGGATGGCATCACGGACTCAATGGACATGAGTTTAAGCAAACCCAGGAGATAGTGAAGGACAGGGAAACCAGGTGTGCAGCAGTTCATGGGGTTGCAAAGAGTTGGACATGACTGAGCAACTGAACAACAAACTTTCTAAGAGTGGTGATACCAGCATAACTCTGCAAGTTTACTACAGTTATTAATAAATACTTAAAATCACTGCATCATACAATTTAAATAGGTATATTTTCTGGTTCCAGGAAAGATGGAGTAAGTGCATGCCACTCTGTTACTCCCAGTAGGTGGAACCATAACTCCTGGACAGAATGCATGGAGCAGCTGTTTGACAGGACACTGAAATGTGAATGGTAGCAGGTCAACTGGCAAAGGAGATGGTAATTTGAAGTTCCATCCAACCACTGGTGAGTTTTCCATTTTTTTCCTTCTGGTATTAGCCAAACTGCACTCAAAGGCAACTCCAGAACTGGAAGTGTGCACTAGAATCACAAAGGAAGAGCCCTAAGAGAAGCTCTTTCTGGTCTGAGAGTTACCCCATCTGTAAACTGAGCATACTACCCACCAGGGTAGTAATGTGTACAGCCCCTGACACATAATAAACACTCAATAAGTCATATTATTGTTAGTTCTTAATCATCTGAGACTAATTATATAGGATGGAATTGCCAAATTAGATGCTTTGAAATTGTATTAATCTTCTTCCCTAAGATTACACATTACAAGGGTTTTCTTTGACCGTTAATTCTATTGAATTCTTCTTGACACTGGAACAATGTTCTTTGCTACAGTTGCCTTCAAAAACATGTCCTTGGAGATCCTATAAGGTGGTTAAGGTTCTGCTGCAAGGGGACCTGACACTCCAGCTATACGAGGAGTTAAGCCTACAGCTCAGACAACCAAGGCTTTTCTGGATTCAGATAAGGGGGCAAAACGGCTGCTCTCTAGGGGCTGCCCCACGCTACTCCTCTTCCACCTCTGGGGAACTGGTCTGAAAAGCACCTGTTGGCCAGCTTTGTCCAGCTCAATGGAGGGGTACTTAACTATCAGTCTGACAGTTCTCATTTAACAGGGCATTGTGAATACACTTCAGAAGCCAGACAGTGAAGAGTGAAAAAGAGTGAATATGGAAAAGCATGCTTCGAGTTGTCTTTTCCTGAGAACTGCACTGGGATGGAGAGCTCATTCTCTGGACAGAGGCCTTCTCTGCATCCTAGATCAGCGAGTATTCAAAGCACTAGAGTCTTCCAACAACCCCTGTTAGTGTCCTGACTGTAGAGATAAGGAACCTGAGATACGGAAAGGTCAAGGAACTTGTCCAAAGCCACAAAGCCAGTAAACATCAGACACAGACTTGGATGGTATCAAGATATTTATGAGAAATTCATCTAGATACAATTCAAAAAGTGAGAAAAACTAACAGTGTAGATTAAGAAGTTCCTAGTATGTGCACAGGAGCAGTTCCAGAAGAATAGACTGGAGGGCACGGTGACACTGCAAAATTTGAGATTACAACTAGAAATGTCCTAAAAGTGAAAAATAACATGACTGTTTGGATCAAAAGGACACTATATACACTGAGCAAGCAGATAAATTTACATATTGACAGACTACAATGGGCCCAGATCTCACCATTAAAGGAATAAAAATAAAACGTGCAGCTTCCAAACCAAGAGACAGGAAAAAACATGAATACTAAAAATTTTACCAGTTGAAAATGTAGCAATTAGTATTGCAGGAAAGAAAAAAATAAAGATGGTAAACAAAATATGATTAGATGGAACTTTTTATAAAGCTGTCATTTCATTGCCTTTTGATCCAAACAGTCATGTTATTTTTCACTTTTAGGACATTTCTAGTTGTAATCTCAAATTTTGCAGTGTCACCGTGCCCTCCAGTCTATTCTTCTGGAACTGGTCCTGTGCACATACTAGGAACTTCTTCATCTACGTAAATAAAAAAAATGAATGATTATCAATTTTATTTGGTTCAGCCTTAAAGAAGTCTAAATAAAGCAATAGTCACAATAAACGCACATGAATCAAACTCAACTTTTAAAAACAAAGATTAGCGTGATTTAACAATACAAAATTCAGCCATTTAATAGAGGTACACCTAAAACAAAAATCATACAGATGGCTATAAATAAAAAAGGAAAAAAAGAAAAAGACACATCAGGAAAATATTAAACTAAAAGTGACATAACAATATCAAAATCAGGAGAAAGAAAGTCAATAAAGATACAGTGAACACTGAGTTTAAAAAATACATGTGCATTCGCACACACACATAGACACAGTAAATTGTCTTAAATGCATCCAATGCAGCAACCTTGAAAAATAAACTAATAGAATGACATAGAAAGAAAAGAAAAGTCAAGTCACTCAGTCGTGTCCAACTCTTTGCGACCCCATGGACTGTAGCCTACCTCGCTCCTCTGTCCATGGGATTTTCCAGGCAAGAGTACTGGAGTGGTTTGCCATTTCCTTCTCCAGAGAATCTTCCCAGCTCAGGGATCGAACCTGGGTCTCCTGCATTGTAGGCAGACGCTTTACCATCTGAACCAGCAGAGAAATTGTCAAATCCACGATCACAGTGGAAGTTTTTAATACAATTTAAAAAAATTGCACTTTCTAGATCACAAAGGAGGTTTCAACACATTTCAAAAAGATCATCATCTTTACGTACAGATCATTAATCTAGGAATCAATAATAAAAAATAATGAGAAAACCAGAAGGCAAAAGGAAATGTACACAAAAAAATTTTAATGTACTTCTAAGTCATCCTGGGTTAAACAGAATTCAAATGGAAACTACAAACTACTTATAAATGAGTAAGGGTGAAAGAGCTGGCCACAAATGAAGCAACTTAGCAAGCACACACTACACACAAAACTAGCAGGATGCACTGACTTGATTCAAAGATGTGAATGTAGTGTTTGATGAATTTATTACAAAACAAAAATGTTTTAAATGAACAGGTTAACCATTTAAATTAAGGAAGTGAAANTGAAGCAACTTAGCAAGCACACACTACACACAAAACTAGCAGGATGCACTGACTTGATTCAAAGATGTGAATGTAGTGTTTGATGAATTTATTACAAAACAAAAATGTTTTAAATGAACAGGTTAACCATTTAAATTAAGGAAGTGAAAAAACAGATTAAACACAAAATAGAAGATAGATCGAGAACAAATTTTTTAAAACTGGATAAACAAAAAGGAAAAACTACTCCTCTTTTAAAACCTAAAAATTTCAAACCACTAAGAAGACTACCTAAGGAAAAAAAGAGAAAAACAATATTAAAAATGAGAATAGATACATAATTACAGATCTAGTAAAAATGTTTTAAAATCATGAGGTACCTAAGATAATGCTATGAACAAAACAGAAAAACCAAGCTTTTCAGTTCATCATGAATTACCCAAATTCCAATTGTGATTTGGCTAACTAAAAATCATAATCTGTAAACCTTTCCACTGTGTTCTCTGGAATTCATGGTTACTGTCATTAGCAAAATTCCTTATATTCACAATCTTTTCATTGAATATTCCTGCCATATCCTACACTAATTAAAATATCCCCCAAGAATACTGTTTCCTGAGTGTATTTTCAAGAGAAGGCTGGCCTTTTTCAACATCACTGTATCACTGAGGCTGGAGGTCGGGGTAAATATCTCCCTTGTTCCTCACTGCTGTTTCAAGAGTATGTTTCTCCCTCCTCCTGAAGAAGTTTCAGATCCTTTAAAGACACTGCTACCAGAAGTTGCCAACCCACCCTCATTCAGTCATCTGTCACGTTCCTGACCAACTCTGTCACTAGTCTCGCCATCATATCTCGGTCATTCTAGTTTCCACAAAGTCGATTTTTCAGCAGTTGGCCTCTCAGATCTGTGCTCTGCTCTCCTCTCCTCCACCATATCTCATCCACTTATGTTCATGCTATTCCCTTAAATCACATCATTACTAATACTCTCCATTTTAAGCATCCCAATCTCTGGTCACCATTACGCTCCCACCTCCCAGCCCTCCTCCCTTCCCCCGACATCCAGGTTTATTCCAACTCAGTTACTCCAATAATCCAAGATCTTTATCATCCTTCATTGGGATCTCCAATCCAGACCCTTCCGTCCTCTCACTCGCTGTTACCCTCTTCATGTTCTCCCTTTATTATAATCATCACCTTGTATCTCTCCCTAGTCTATCTCACTAGCTTCGCATTATCCCAATCCTCGCTAACTCCAACTTTCTGCTGATTTTGCACCTTGTGCTGGGGCTGCTGAATTAATACAGAAAACATATGAGCACGGTGACTAGTCTCATTTTCAGTTTACAAACACAAACCTCAAGTAGGCTCCTGGCACTAGCCAGTATTCCCACTATAGTTCCTAGGTAACCCCTTCAAACTGCTCATCTCCACAGAGTCCCAATACCCTTCCCACCCTCCTCACACAGAGCTGTAACCCGTTTCTAATTTCACTGAAAATGCCATCAGATGAGGATTTCCATACCTTCATCACACATTGACCATCCTGTAGGTTTCTGTGATCATAAACATTAAGCCTCTTCCCTCTTATACTAGGAAAGTCTGAATTATCCTTGTTCCTGTCTGAAACCAATTACATTCCTTCTCATCTACTCAAGTTCAGGGCTCTTGCCATAATTCTCCCAAACTTCCCTCAATGGGCTCATTTCTATCGATACAGAAGCATGCTGTACTATATGCCCTTGACTGCATCATCCCCCCGGCTTAGTGCCAATTCTTTTTTTCCAACTACTACCTATCAAAAGGGCTGCTGTACTTGCTATCTCCACTGCTCCCCCTCCCACTGAGCTTCTCCCACTCTTTTCTTATGTTGATTTTATGTGAAGCATAACAGAGTGTAAAAAAAAAAAAGAAACAAACATAAATTTAGAGCGAATGAGTTATCACACAGCAAATGCTCATGTAATCATGACTCAGATGAAGAAACAGGAACACGGTGGGCACCTCCCAAGTCCCTCTTGCTCCTGGTATCTTTTCTTTCCTCTCAAAAGCACATTTTAGTTTCTCAGAATATATTTTCCAGATACAGTAGATGCCTCTACTAGGCATCTAGGTAAAGACAGCCTCCAAATTCTAAGCTCATTTCTCTGGGTTCCATCTTCTCTCAGATTTTGGCTCTGAAGTTCTCCACTACCTTCTCATCTCTGCCTTCTAACCTCGGGACATTTTTCAAGCAGATGTTTTTCATGTATTTTTTTCCCAGCTTTCTATATGTCCAACTGGAGAGCTGGTCCAGACCACCAGCCACTACAGAAATTAAAAGTCTCCCCATTCTTTTAAATCATGATTTCATTCCTATTACTTCAAAGGAACAATTCTGTCCAATAACCTCCACACACTGAAATCCACTGGTCAATTTGGACGTCTCATCTTACTTCACCTCTCAGCAGACTTAACATAGCTGGCCAGCTCCTCTTTGAGACATTATTTCACCTCTCCTCAGCCTCTTGCTAGATCTTCCTTCTTTTCTTAATCTTTGCTGGCTGGAACCCTAACCTCTTTTTCACCTTATCCACTCCTGGTGGATAATGGCTGGATATCTCAACCAGTACTGTGTCTTTAAACTCTCTTGTTCCTTTAGTGACTCCAGATGCAACCTCTCCCCTGAACGCTAGGATTTTATAAGTATGTGCTAACAATTCTTGATTTCTATTCCCACATTTCTACTCTCCTCTTCTTTCCATCTTGGCAAGAAATTATCACTATATGAAAACTATCACTATAATTCAGATAGCTCATCAGGTCTTTTTTTTTTCTTTTGCTCCATACCCAATCTGTCAGCATTGATAGCTTCTGTCTTAAATATACAATCAGAATTTGAAAAGTCCTTCACCTTGACCATGCCTCTATTAATCTTACTCATGACACTCCTATACTCTGCATGAATATCTCATCCACTGCAGCTGGAAAACATAAACTGGTGAAACCACAGTGGGAGCAATTTTTTAAAAAACCCTATGAAATTTAAAGTACATTCCTCTCAGCACAATTATTTCATATCTCTGTGAAACTGACCATAATCCATGGTAACAAATACATTTTACAGTAATCCAAAAAATATATTCTGAAACAATGATTAATGAAAAATAAACTTATTACATGAAACATACTCTGATATCTTCTATTTCACTAATTAAAATGCTAACAGGTACTCACATTATGTATGCTGCTGCTAAGTCGCTTCAGTCGTGTCCAACTCTGTGTGACCCCAGAGACAGCAGCCCACCAGGCTCCCCTGCCCCTGGGATTCTCCAGGCAAGAACACTGGAGTGGGTTGCCATTTCCGTCTCCAATGCATGAAAGTGAAAAGTCAAAGTGAAATCGCTCAGTCGCGTCTGACTCTTAGCGACCCCATGGACTTCAGCCCACCAGGCTCCTCCATCCATGGGATTTTCCAGGCAAGAGTACTGGAGTGGGGTGCCATTGCCACATTGTGTATGAAATACCATTAAAAAAAAAAAAACTTAAGACCTAAAGTTTTCTAAATTGATCTCATATCCATTAATAGCTGAAGGGTCATGACCTGCAATTTAGGTTTTTTAATTTGTTTTAATTTGCTTTATTTTTCGGCTGTACCACCCAGTATGTGGGATCATAGCTCCCCATCCAGGGATCAAACTTGTACCCCCTACATTGGAAGCTCTGAGTCTTAATCACTGGACCACCAGAGAAGTCCGACAACCTATATTCGGAAAGCACTGTTTCAGAGAAAACTTTTATATCTGTACAAGAGATGTAATAACATGTTGGTTTAAAAAGGATATTTACAGATACTTTGTAATTTTAAAGTAAAAGCACAATCAGTAAACTGTGATGCATATTCACACAATGGACTGCTACAAAGCAATTAAAATGAATAACCTAGAACTACATGTAATGACATGGCCAAATTTCAAAATCAATGCTTAAACAAAAACAATTTTAAAGTTGTAGAAGAATATGTACATATGCTGTACTAGCATTTGTTAAAACTATGAAACTATACTATATATTATTTAGGTAAGTAGACAGAAAGACATGCAGCAATGATAAATGCAAAAAATCAGACCTATAGTTAGGGAGGAATGGAATATATGGGGAGGGATACACAAATGGAATATAATGGGGAGGGATACACAAACGGTTTCAACTGTAGCTGTAAAGTTTTACTGCTAAAAACAAAATATGAGGAGAATATGGCAACTTACTGAAATTCAATAAAATTAGGGGTTGGTACAAAGCTTTGTTATCTCCTACAGCTTTCTGAATGTTTAGACCATTTCATTCAAAAAGATTAATAGTTAAGGGACCACCAGTAAAAATGGAAAATGCAAAAGAAAAAAACTTCAAGTATTTTAAAATGTATTTTTTTTTAACTATACCATGTATGTCTTAGGGCAACAGATAAACAATCAGGGAGCTCACTAGACTTGTAAAACAAAAAAATTCACGTTTCATGAAGCAGGTAGAAAACCACACTCTAAGAGGATACAGATACAAAGAGGAAGATTTGGGACTTCACTGGTAGCTCAGTGGTTAAGAATATGCCTCCCAAAGTAGGGGATGCAGGTTCAGTCCCTGCTTAGGGAACTAAGATCCCACATGCCGAGGAGCAACTAAGCCCACACGCTCTAGAGCCCACACACNGATCTTTTTAATATGTTGTTGGATTCTGTTTGCTAGAATTTTGTTAAGGATTTTTGCATCTATGTTCATGAGTGATATTGGCCTGTAGTTTTCTTTTTGTGTGTGGCATCTTTGTCTGGTTTTGGTATTAGGTGATGGTGGCTTCATAGAATGAGTTTCAAAGTTTACCCTCCTCTGCAATTTTCTGGAAGAGTTTGAGTAGCATAAATGTTAGTTCTTCTCTAAATTTTTGGTAGAATTCAGCTGTGAAACTGTCTGGACCTGGGCTTTTGTTTGCTGGAAGATTTCTGATTACAGTTTTGATTTCCATGCTTGTGACGGGTCTGTTAAGATTTTCTATTTCTTCCTGGTTCAGTTTTGGAAAGTTATATTTTTCTAAGAATTTTTGCATTTCTTCCAAGTTGTCCATTTTATTGGCATATAGTTGCTGATACAAGTGTCTTATGATCCTTNTGATTTCCATGCTTGTGACGGGTCTGTTAAGATTTTCTATTTCTTCCTGGTTCAGTTTTGGAAAGTTATATTTTTCTAAGAATTTTTGCATTTCTTCCAAGTTGTCCATTTTATTGGCATATAGTTGCTGATACAAGTGTCTTATGATCCTTTGTATTTCTACATTATCTGTTGTGATTTCTCCATTTTCATTTCTAATTTTGTTGATTTGATTCTTCTCTCTTTTTTTCTTGGTGAGTCTGGCTAATCGTTTGTCCATTTTATTTATCTTCTCAATGAACCAGCTTTTAGCTTTGTTGATTTTTGCTATAGTCTCCTTTGTTTCTTTTTCATTTATNATTGTGTATGAAATACCATTAAAAAAAAAAAAACTTAAGACCTAAAGTTTTCTAAATTGATCTCATATCCATTAATAGCTGAAGGGTCATGACCTGCAATTTAGGTTTTTTAATTTGTTTTAATTTGCTTTATTTTTCGGCTGTACCACCCAGTATGTGGGATCATAGCTCCCCATCCAGGGATCAAACTTGTACCCCCTACATTGGAAGCTCTGAGTCTTAATCACTGGACCACCAGAGAAGTCCGACAACCTATATTCGGAAAGCACTGTTTCAGAGAAAACTTTTATATCTGTACAAGAGATGTAATAACATGTTGGTTTAAAAAGGATATTTACAGATACTTTGTAATTTTAAAGTAAAAGCACAATCAGTAAACTGTGATGCATATTCACACAATGGACTGCTACAAAGCAATTAAAATGAATAACCTAGAACTACATGTAATGACATGGCCAAATTTCAAAATCAATGCTTAAACAAAAACAATTTTAAAGTTGTAGAAGAATATGTACATATGCTGTACTAGCATTTGTTAAAACTATGAAACTATACTATATATTATTTAGGTAAGTAGACAGAAAGACATGCAGCAATGATAAATGCAAAAAATCAGACCTATAGTTAGGGAGGAATGGAATATATGGGGAGGGATACACAAATGGAATATAATGGGGAGGGATACACAAACGGTTTCAACTGTAGCTGTAAAGTTTTACTGCTAAAAACAAAATATGAGGAGAATATGGCAACTTACTGAAATTCAATAAAATTAGGGGTTGGTACAAAGCTTTGTTATCTCCTACAGCTTTCTGAATGTTTAGACCATTTCATTCAAAAAGATTAATAGTTAAGGGACCACCAGTAAAAATGGAAAATGCAAAAGAAAAAAACTTCAAGTATTTTAAAATGTATTTTTTTTTAACTATACCATGTATGTCTTAGGGCAACAGATAAACAATCAGGGAGCTCACTAGACTTGTAAAACAAAAAAATTCACGTTTCATGAAGCAGGTAGAAAACCACACTCTAAGAGGATACAGATACAAAGAGGAAGATTTGGGACTTCACTGGTAGCTCAGTGGTTAAGAATATGCCTCCCAAAGTAGGGGATGCAGGTTCAGTCCCTGCTTAGGGAACTAAGATCCCACATGCCGAGGAGCAACTAAGCCCACACGCTCTAGAGCCCACACACCCCAACCAGAGAAGCCCACTCACTGCAGTGAAGACTCAGCACAGCCAAAACAACAGAGTAATAATTACATTGCAATACTGTTTACAAAATTTTACTTAACTGAAACAAAATATACATTAGCCTTGGAACTACTATTTACAGAATTATAACAAAGTCACTGCAAACACCTGAAAGAATACAAAACGGTAGGTCTTAAAAACTGTAAGCAGAGCAATTTTCAGAAGTTCATCAAAATCATCCAAAAGAACCTTATCCAAAATGAGAAAACAGAATTCTGTAGATTTTTATCTGTTTCCAGAATTTTATTTAATATTAGAAGGAATAGTTAACAAAATGAGGGGAAAAAAAAATAAGTTTCAGTAATTAGGTCGAGAAAGAAGGGAATCAGAAGTCAGAAGACCTGGATTCGAGCCTGATTCAACTGTCCTGGGCTACTGCAATCTCTCTGAGGCACTTACACGCAGCCTGCCGCGTGGGACTGATAATTTTTTAAACCAAATTAAAATTACTTTAAAAACTAGAAAGATGAAAAAGCTATTGTTATACTAAACATCTCAGAAATATTTACATGAATAAAAAAGTAAATTGCAGGGTTTTATGTCTATATTTTTAAGAAGTCAGAAAACAATGGCAAGCAGTTAGTAATTAAGAATTTATCAAATAAAAGAAATTCAAAAGAATAGCTGAAAGAGTTCTAAGAGTTCTCCCTGGAAGTAAACAGAAAGATGAGAAAAGATAAAAACAAAAGGGACTAAGAGAATCAATGCAAGTAGTCCAAAGCCTGGCTAATAGGAGTTTCAATGAGAGAACATGGACTGATGGGACATATCATTTGCATGCTTAGTAGCTTCTAACTCTTTAAGACCTTTTGGACTACAGCCGTCCAGGCTCCTCTGTTCATGGGATTCTTGAGGCAAGAATACTGGAGTGGGTTGCCACTTCCTACTCCAGGGATCTTCCCGACCCAGGGACTGAACCGGCATCTCCCAAGTCTCCTGCATTGGCAGGAGGATTCTTTACCACTGAGCCACCTGGGAAGCCCAATGAGACATATAATAGACCTGTCTAACAAGCCACAACTCACTTGACTTCAAGGATATTGGTACAAAACACCTTTAACTTACCAATCTACAGGGAAGAGAGGAACAATCAATGGTACCAGTGATGCAATTAGTAAAATGCAGGCTCAGGAAGGACATAAGACACTGTGAAAGTGAGTGAGTCACTCAGTCATGTCCAACTCTCTGCGATCCTATGGACTATATATATATAGTCCATGGAATTCTCTAAGCCAGAATACTGGGTTGGGTAGCCTGTCCCTTCTCCAGGGGATCTTCCCAACCCAGGGATCGAACCCAGGCCTCTGCATTACAGGCTGATTCTTTACCAGCTGAGCCACAAGGGAAGCCCATAAGACACTTTACCTGGTTTTCAAATAATAAACCATGAGGGTAAAAAAGAAGAGGGAACCTACAGACTGAGAAAAACTTGAGAGAGATACCTACCAGTTGCAATCCTGATACAAACACTATTAAAAAGGGAAATATATGACATAACTAGGAAATTTAAATACTAACTGGGTATTTCAGGTTACCAAGGAATCACTCACTATTAATATATTTTGAGGTATGAAAAATGGTACCATGATTTCTCTCTTTTTCTCCCTGATTCTATGAGTCCCATCTTTCAGAGATGAATACTGTAATATTTACAAATGATATGTCTTTGTCTGGGGCTGGGGAATCTGCTTCTCGTCTCACTCACCTGATTGATCTCCCAAATCCACAAACCGTGTGGGCTTCTCCAAAGCACCACTCCTCTCATGTCAGCTGGCTGACCCCAGAGTCAATGATCCAAGCGAGAATAAAAGACCAAACTGGAAACCACAGTGGATTTTATAACCTCCCCTTCATGGATCACAGCTTTTTTTGTGGCAAAGGGGCTTGCATAACTCAATGAAGCTTTGAGCCATGCCTTGCAGGGCCACCCAAGACGATGGGTCACAGTGAATACTTCTAACAAAATGTGGTCCACTGGAGGAGGAAATGGCAACCCAATCCAATATTCTTGCCACAAGAATTCCAATAACAGTATGAACAGGCAGAAAGATATCACACTGGAAGATGACACGCCATCACTTGTACTGTGTCCTGCTGGTCATACAGACCAACCCTGGCACAACAGAGAAAGAGACATCCAGAGAGTAAATAGCAGGAGATGGAGACTGTTGCAGGACATCTTAGAGGGTATAAATGAGGCTACACAACAGAACTTTCAGGAATTACCGAAGCAAGCTGATGAATACATTAGGGTTTACATTATTAGCTCTATTTTGTATATATTTGAAAACTTCCATAATAAAAAGCTTTTCAGAATGTTTTTAAACAAAGAATAAAAGCACACAGATGGAATAAGAAGGTTTAAGGGGAAAAAAGGCTCTTCAGGGGTAGTAGTGACTCTGTGCCACTTCCACCGGGAAGCAGCCTCGCCCCACAGAGACCCAGTGGTTGCCAGACTGTTTTAGCAGCTGGACTAGCAATCCAGCACAAAGTAAGAGTTTTTCAAGTCTGAGAGTTCTCATTAAGCCCCAAATCTGGTGTACATCATTAAGTATTGCATCATTTAAACACTGATCTCATCTCATAAAGTTGTTCACTCTGTAAAAACTAGTGCTTATAATACATTTAAAAACTACTCATTAATAAAAGTATCTTCAAGAACCACATAAAAGACTTAAAAAAATCATTTAATAAAATGTATTGATAGCGGTGATGTATTTAGGGGAATTATCGAAGTACAAAAATAACTCTCCTATAAACAGTAATAGTTAAGGTTCTTTTAAACATCACTGAATCTGAGACTTCCCTGAGAAACCTAGCTTGCTTCAATAACTATTAAATTATTCAGCAAGTACAGTCTGTGAAAATCTAAGTTTATAATGAAGCTTCTGATTGATGTCCACCTAACCAGTCTGCTAGATGAACAGGTACTCTCCAGCCCCTTAGTTTAGTTTTTATAGGCAGAGTATGCAACGGTTTCCTTATTCTGACTTTATTCAAACCTGTGCCATGTAATGATAAACCATGACTGCCTTCTGTGAACAATTTAAAAAAAAATTTTCCCTGGAGTATCTTTTCATGTGTTTGTTAGCTATCTGTATGTCTTCTTTGGAGAAATGTTTGTTTAGGTATTTTTCGCACTTTTTCATTGGGTTGTTTTTCAAATGGTATTGACTTGTCTGAGCAGCTTGTATATTTTGGAAATTAATCCTTTGTCAGTTGTTTCATTTGCTATTATTTTCTCCCATTCTGAGGGTTGTCTTTTCACCTTGTTATAGTTTGCTCTGCTGTGCAAAAGCTTTTAATTAGGTTCCACTAGTTTATTTTTGTTTTTATTCCCATTACTCTATGAGGTGGGTCATAGAGGATCCTGCTGTGATTTATATCACAGAGTGTTCTGTTTTCCTCTAAGAGTTTTACAGTTTCTGGTCTTACATTTAGGTCTTTAATCCATTTTGAGTTTATCTTTGTGTATGGTGTTAGGAAGTTCTCTAATTTCATTCTTTTACATATAGCTGTTCAGTTTTCCCAGCACCACTTACTGAAGAGGCAATCTTTGTCCCACTTAATATTCTTGCCTCCTTTTGTCTAATATCCTTGACTCCAAAAATATGGTACCCATAGGCATGTAGGTTTATCTCTGGGCTATCTTGTTCCACTGGTCTATGTTTCTATTTTTGTGCCAGTACCATACTGTCTTGATGACTGTAGCTTTGTGGTAGAGTCTGAAGTCAGGAAGGTTGATTTCTCCAGCTCCAGTCTTCTTTCTCAAGATTGCTTTGGCTATTTGGGGTCTTCTGTGTTTCATTATGAATTGTGAAATTTTTTGTTCCAGTTCTGTGAAAAATGCCATTGGTAATTTGATAGGGATCACACTGAATGTGCAGACTGCATTTGGTAGTACAGTCATTTTCACAATATTGACTCCCTGGAGTTAATGAGTTTTTTTTTCTTCTTGTGATGGTTTTCTATGTAATTATTACTAATTTTCCATTGCCTTCTCCAGTGGACCATGTTTTGTCAGAACTCTCCACCATGACCCAACTATCTTGGGTGGCCCTGTACTGCATGGTTCATAGTTTCATTGAGTTACTCAAGGCTGTGATCCATGTGATCATTTTGGTTAGTTTTCGGTGACTATGGTTTTCATTCTGGAGGCTGTGGGATTGCATTCTTGCTTTTTCTGTCTGTTCTCTGATGGATGAGGATAACAGGCTTGTGCAATTTTCTTGATGGGAGGGACTGGCTGTTGGGAAACACGTCTTGCTCTGGTGGGCAGGGTCATGTTCAGTAAATCTTTAATCCAATTTTCTGCTGATGGATGGGGCTGTGCTCCCTCCCTGTAGTCTGGCCTGAGGTGGACGAGTCCTGGAGTCTGCAGTGTCCATGACAGAGATAGAGGTTCTGTGATAGGGCTAACGGGCAAGAGGACTTATGTCAACAGGCCATGCCTCCCAGGACTGCTGCTGCCAGTACCCCTGACCAGAAGGCAGGCCACTGTTGGTTCATGCCTCTGCAGGAGACAAAACATGGTCCACTGGAGAAGAGAATGACAAACCACTTCAGTATTCTTGCCTTGAGAACCCCATCAACCGTATGAAAAAAAGGTAAAAAGATGTGAAACTGGAAGATGGGCACGGTCCCTGCAGGTGAGTAGGTGTCCAATACTGTACTGGGGAAGAGCAGAGAAATAGCTCCAGAAAGAGTGAAGAGGCTGAGCCAAAGTGCAAATAATGCCCAGGTGTGGATGTATCTGGTGGTGAAAAGTAAAGTCTGATGCTGTAAAGAACAATACTGCACAGGAACCTGGAATGTTAGGTCTGTGAATCAAGGTAAATTGAATGTGCTCAAACAGAAGATGGCAAGAGTGAACACTGACATTTAAGAACCAGTGAATTTAAATGGATGGGAATGGGAAAATTTAATTTGGATGACCACTGTATCTACTAGTGTGGGCAACAATCCCTTAGAAGAAATGGGAGTAGCCCTCCCAGTCAACAGGAGTTCAAACTGCAGTACTTGGGTGCAATCTCAAAAACAAAAGAATGATCTTGGTTCATTTGCAAGGTAAACCATTCAACATCACAGTAATCCAAATCTATAACTCAACCACTAATGCCGAAAAAGCTGAAGTCGAACAGTTCTATGAACAACAAGTCCTTCTAAAACTAACAGCAAAAAGAGCTATCCTTTTCATTATAGGGGACTGAAATGCAAAAGTAGGAAGTCAAGAGATACCTGGAGTAACAAGGAAGTCTGGAGTATAAATGAAGAAAGGCAAAGGCTAACAGAGTTGTGCCAAGAGAATGCACTGGTCATAGCAAACACCCTCTCCTGGCAACACCAGAGACGACTCTACACATGGACATCACCAGATGGTCAATAATGAAATCAGAATGACTATATTTTTTATNCAGTTTCTGGTCTTACATTTAGGTCTTTAATCCATTTTGAGTTTATCTTTGTGTATGGTGTTAGGAAGTTCTCTAATTTCATTCTTTTACATATAGCTGTTCAGTTTTCCCAGCACCACTTACTGAAGAGGCAATCTTT
The DNA here is from genome assembly GCA_006410875.1 of Neotragus pygmaeus. Lineage (NCBI taxonomy): Eukaryota > Metazoa > Chordata > Mammalia > Artiodactyla > Bovidae > Neotragus > Neotragus pygmaeus. The sequence continues at coordinate 55,841 of SJYV01020686.1, forward strand.
GTCCCACTTAATATTCTTGCCTCCTTTTGTCTAATATCCTTGACTCCAAAAATATGGTACCCATAGGCATGTAGGTTTATCTCTGGGCTATCTTGTTCCACTGGTCTATGTTTCTATTTTTGTGCCAGTACCATACTGTCTTGATGACTGTAGCTTTGTGGTAGAGTCTGAAGTCAGGAAGGTTGATTTCTCCAGCTCCAGTCTTCTTTCTCAAGATTGCTTTGGCTATTTGGGGTCTTCTGTGTTTCATTATGAATTGTGAAATTTTTTGTTCCAGTTCTGTGAAAAATGCCATTGGTAATTTGATAGGGATCACACTGAATGTGCAGACTGCATTTGGTAGTACAGTCATTTTCACAATATTGACTCCCTGGAGTTAATGAGTTTTTTTTTCTTCTTGTGATGGTTTTCTATGTAATTATTACTAATTTTCCATTGCCTTCTCCAGTGGACCATGTTTTGTCAGAACTCTCCACCATGACCCAACTATCTTGGGTGGCCCTGTACTGCATGGTTCATAGTTTCATTGAGTTACTCAAGGCTGTGATCCATGTGATCATTTTGGTTAGTTTTCGGTGACTATGGTTTTCATTCTGGAGGCTGTGGGATTGCATTCTTGCTTTTTCTGTCTGTTCTCTGATGGATGAGGATAACAGGCTTGTGCAATTTTCTTGATGGGAGGGACTGGCTGTTGGGAAACACGTCTTGCTCTGGTGGGCAGGGTCATGTTCAGTAAATCTTTAATCCAATTTTCTGCTGATGGATGGGGCTGTGCTCCCTCCCTGTAGTCTGGCCTGAGGTGGACGAGTCCTGGAGTCTGCAGTGTCCATGACAGAGATAGAGGTTCTGTGATAGGGCTAACGGGCAAGAGGACTTATGTCAACAGGCCATGCCTCCCAGGACTGCTGCTGCCAGTACCCCTGACCAGAAGGCAGGCCACTGTTGGTTCATGCCTCTGCAGGAGACAAAACATGGTCCACTGGAGAAGAGAATGACAAACCACTTCAGTATTCTTGCCTTGAGAACCCCATCAACCGTATGAAAAAAAGGTAAAAAGATGTGAAACTGGAAGATGGGCACGGTCCCTGCAGGTGAGTAGGTGTCCAATACTGTACTGGGGAAGAGCAGAGAAATAGCTCCAGAAAGAGTGAAGAGGCTGAGCCAAAGTGCAAATAATGCCCAGGTGTGGATGTATCTGGTGGTGAAAAGTAAAGTCTGATGCTGTAAAGAACAATACTGCACAGGAACCTGGAATGTTAGGTCTGTGAATCAAGGTAAATTGAATGTGCTCAAACAGAAGATGGCAAGAGTGAACACTGACATTTAAGAACCAGTGAATTTAAATGGATGGGAATGGGAAAATTTAATTTGGATGACCACTGTATCTACTAGTGTGGGCAACAATCCCTTAGAAGAAATGGGAGTAGCCCTCCCAGTCAACAGGAGTTCAAACTGCAGTACTTGGGTGCAATCTCAAAAACAAAAGAATGATCTTGGTTCATTTGCAAGGTAAACCATTCAACATCACAGTAATCCAAATCTATAACTCAACCACTAATGCCGAAAAAGCTGAAGTCGAACAGTTCTATGAACAACAAGTCCTTCTAAAACTAACAGCAAAAAGAGCTATCCTTTTCATTATAGGGGACTGAAATGCAAAAGTAGGAAGTCAAGAGATACCTGGAGTAACAAGGAAGTCTGGAGTATAAATGAAGAAAGGCAAAGGCTAACAGAGTTGTGCCAAGAGAATGCACTGGTCATAGCAAACACCCTCTCCTGGCAACACCAGAGACGACTCTACACATGGACATCACCAGATGGTCAATAATGAAATCAGAATGACTATATTTTTTACAGCCAATGATGCAGAAGCTCTATACAGTCAGCAAAAACAAGACCTGGAGCTGACTGCAGCTCAGATCATAAGCTCCTTATTGCAAAATTCAGACTTCAATTGAAGAAAGTAGGGAAAACCACTAGGCCATTCAGGTATGACCTAAATCAAATCCNAGCCAATGATGCAGAAGCTCTATACAGTCAGCAAAAACAAGACCTGGAGCTGACTGCAGCTCAGATCATAAGCTCCTTATTGCAAAATTCAGACTTCAATTGAAGAAAGTAGGGAAAACCACTAGGCCATTCAGGTATGACCTAAATCAAATCCCTTATGATTATACAGTGGAAGTGACAAACAGATGCAAGGGATTAGATCTGATAGACAAGAGTGCCTGAAGAACTATGGATGGAGGTTTGAAACAGCGTTCAAGAGGTGGTGACCAAAATCATCCCCCAGGAAAAAGAAATGCAAGAAAGCCTCCTGTCGTAGGAGGCCTTTCCAACAACTGAGAAAAAAAGAGAAGTGAAACGCAAAGGGAAAGTTAATGGATATACCCAACTGAATGCAGAGTTCCAAAGAATAGCAAGGAGAAATAAGTCAACCTTCTTAAGCGAACAATGCAAAGAAATAAAACAATAAAATAGGAAAGACTATACATCTCTTCGAGAAAATCAGAGATACCAAGAGAACATTTCATGCAAAAATGGGCAAAACAAAGGACAGGAATAGGGCCTAATAGAGGCAGAAGAGATTAAGAGGAGGTGGCAAGAATACACAGAAGAATGGTACAAAAGAGGACTTAATGTTCTGGATAATCACAATGGTGTGAAGACTCACCTACAGACAGACATCCTGGAGTGTGAAGTCAAGTGGGCCTTAGGAAGTATTACTACAAACAAAGCTAGTGGAGGTGATGGAATTCTAACTGAATAGGCAGTCTTTGCTTCCTCCAAGCTGCTTAAAGTTCTGAACTACTTTCCATGTCTGACAGTTTTCTGTGATGTCTAGTATTTCTTGGTTATCTATCATTAAAAATGGAAGGCCAAAAAACAGACTGTAAGCTCTNTTCTAACTGAATAGGCAGTCTTTGCTTCCTCCAAGCTGCTTAAAGTTCTGAACTACTTTCCATGTCTGACAGTTTTCTGTGATGTCTAGTATTTCTTGGTTATCTATCATTAAAAATGGAAGGCCAAAAAACAGACTGTAAGCTCTCAGTGTGTGAGGCTTTCTGACTATGAGTCTCCTTCATTGGCGTGATCAGGCTGCCGTCATTGAATTGGAGAGTCTCTGATGTCAGTGTCTACAGTTGTTTTCCTTTTCTTTAGGGCTAGTCCAATTCTGTTGAAAAAGATCCTTGAATCTCTTGCCTGGAGGAATAAAGTTCAGCTGCTGGCATTACTGTGAGCCACAGAAGGCAAGGTGGCTAAGGGGGTCTCAACAGCTAGAATGTTCACTTTATCTACCTTTCTCTGTACAGTTCCTTTGCTTTTAACAGCGCCCGTTGTCCTGTAGTCCAAATATCTTGTATCATATGGCACAGCTGGACATCAGGTGCTGATAGGAGTGTAAGTTAGTACAACCATCTTAGAAAAATGTGCTAAAGCTATGTAAGTTTATACCCTATTCCTTTTCCCAATATATACATCAAATAGAAATGAGAGCCTAGGTCTTCCTAAAACATTCACAGAAATATCACCATAGCCTTTATTCATAATAGTGAAAAAGTGGAAAACAACCCAAACCACCACACTGCCATGGAAAACAATAAGTTTTTGATACACACAACAACATGGATCTCAGAGACACCAGACTATAAACAGTATAGATTCATCTATAAAAAGCTCAAAGAAAGACAAAGCTAATCTATGTTTAGAGATCAAAACAATGGCTGCCCCTGGGGTTGGGAGTACTGACCAGAAAGGAACATAGGAGAACTTTTAGAGGTGATGAAAATGTTCTATAATTTGATTTGGATGATGATTAGACAAGATAACATGTAGCAATTCACTAATTTGTACTCTTATGACTGTATATGTCACTGTTTTAAGATACACACACCTTACAATGATCCTTTATAAAATTGATTATATAAATGTTTTGGTAATAATGAGGTTTAAAATCCCTACTAAATCCATCAATTATCTTTCAAGGCCTAAAACACATGGTCCCAATGATCTCTAGAATCTGAGATATTATTTTATCAGCATTTAATTATTTCTTAAGTGGGGGGTGGTGGTAAGAAGTAACTCAGCAATGTAACATTCATTTCAAGAATAGTCAACACTGAAGAGCAATTTACTGAGAATTCAGAACATACTTTTCATTCACATTAAATACTATCAGGACCACACTAGGTACTTACCCTTCTAACCTAACATCTGGTAAAGATCTGTTGAGTGCAATCATCTCACTTGCCATTAAATTGAACTGATTGATTTTAAACATCTCTTTCATCTTTTCTTGATCCTCTTTAGGAATGACGACTGGTTTCCCCATTTCTCCAGGACCTTCATGAGGCTTTTGTACTGGCTCTAGAACTAAGAATAAGGAGGAAATTTAACAAACATTAATTTTATAGCAATTAATTCATGTTTCTGTTGGATAACATTTANTTTAGGAATGACGACTGGTTTCCCCATTTCTCCAGGACCTTCATGAGGCTTTTGTACTGGCTCTAGAACTAAGAATAAGGAGGAAATTTAACAAACATTAATTTTATAGCAATTAATTCATGTTTCTGTTGGATAACATTTATGTTTAAACCATGCCCTCAACAAACAGAGCCACCTCTGAGCCCATCCTCTACCAATCTGGGACACAGCCTAGGGGCTGCCCTGTCCCCTGCTTCCACGCTGTGCCCTGACTCCAGAACTTCTCACCATGCATGACTCACCTGAATCACTGCATGGCCTTGGCATTCCCATCTCGAATACTGTGGCCACGGTAACTTCTCTAAAGCATGGTGTTCACTGTGCTATTCCCATCGTCTCTGGGAGTCTAATGTCTTTAACAAGGAATGTAAGTTTCCAAACCTCCCACCTGCTGAGCTCTCTGCTTCCCAGCCCCCAGATGCTCAGCCTCCCTCTCCTGCTCTCCCCTCTGTGCCTCAGGGCTACTTGCGTCAGGGCCTTTGCTCACACTGGCCTCCTCCCTTGGCACCTCCCACCTCTACTTGTGCAACACCAAACCCACACTAGTCCTTCAAGGCCCAGCTAAGACGGCTTCTCTCCTGCAGCTTTTCTACATCTCTCTCAAGTGACGGCTTACTACTTTTGACCACATCATTTCATCCAGGGCTCTATGTCTCTAATCAATTGTTGTTGTTATTTAGACGCTCAGTCATGTCTGACTCTTTGCAACCCCACAGACTGTAGCCCGCCAGGCTCCTCTGTCCATGAGATTTCCCAGGCAGGAATACTGGAGTGGATTGCCATTCCCTTCTCCAGAGGATTGTCCCGACCCGGGGATCAAAACTGCATCTCCTGCACTGCAGGAAGATTCTCTATCACTGAGCCACCAGGAAAGTCCCTCTAATCAACAGCTCTCCCTAATGATGACTGCTTAACATGCCTATGACACCCCACCTAGCTAGATTATGATTTCTTTTTTAGCTGGAGTTTTTTGTTTATTCATGTACCTTCTGTGGAGTTTAGCAGTGTTTAATAGGCATTTTATAACTATATGCTAAATTAATACATGAGTACAAGTGTTATTCAAAATAAATCAAAATGAAATCCTAGAATTAACAATAGTAGACATTATAATAAGCATTATGCAAGGTGGAACATCAAGAACTGTAATTCTAATCAGAAGTAATGTTGTCTCTTAACATAGAATTGTTCCTCAGTATCCATGAGGGCCTAGTTCCAAGACAACTGTCACCCCGCCCTGTGGATACCAAAATCCGCAGATGTGCAAATCCTTTATATAAAAAGGTATGTGATACAATCACCCCTCCGCATAATCCACAGATACGGAGGACTGGCTGTATTAGTAAAAAGAATATTTCTGACCAGCAAATCCCAAATCTTGTTCCTAGTTATGTACTTTTGAGATATTAAAAAGTGTTCCAAGAAAAACGTGTTCTAGAATATATTAAATTTGAAAAAATTGTGTTAAACTTCCCACCTAAAAGGGATGGATAGAGAATGAGGTGAGGGTAAGAATGGGATGAAACTGTTTATACATTACTTATTTTTTAAGCTGAAAGTTTTATTCTCCTGCAGTGTGTTTTTAAGGCATCCCCCCAAAGTCTCTGGATGGAAATGTCTGAAGATATCACGGCAGTAGATGAACCAGGAGTTCTCTTCAGACAGGCTTTGTCTGACCGAGAACAGCTCTTGTCGGCAAAGCTCGACTACAGGATGACTGTCCAGTGCAGGTACAAAGCAACTTGTCCATACCAGAGCTGCAGAATATTACTCACTATGCCTTCAACATAAAACACAAACAGAACATAAAATCTGTTTTAAAGAACTATCAAGGAAAAAATGGTGTATGATAATTGTCCCCATTCTCAGAGCTTAGAAACTGTGCTTTCAGGAAGGAAGTTAAAATATTAGGAAATAACTTGAAAAATCATAGGAAACTCCTGTAACACAATTTTAAAAAACAAATCCTATCTAATGTTTGCCAAGTAAGCTCTTTAAATATAAGAATTTTTTTAAAATTCTCAGTGACAAAAATTTTCAATGACAAATATAATAAAAACTATAAGTACAGAAACATAATGCTCATATAAACTTTTAAAAAGTAAAAAACCATAGATTATTAAACTCTCAGAGTCAATTCCTACTTACCTGTCTCTGAAAATAAAGAGCAATGAACAGATTTGGGGATTGGGACACAGGGGTCAGTACAAAGCACTGGCGTTCTGGAAGTCACACTCACCTTTCGTGCATGGCACAGACAAATAAAGAGTAGGTGGGAGACATCTAGTGGCCCTGGTTATAAATATCCTTCAGTTACCTGTGCCCTATCTTAGCATAAGATGTTGCTTTAAAGAAAAGTTAAAATGGAAACATTCTCACACTGCTCAGTTTTTAAATTTTTAATTGACTATTAAGTTATACAGAACACCATCTGTAACACATTTTTGCCTGCGGCAAGGTGAGGTGGAGTAGATTCTGAATGTAATCAAGTCCCTGGACCCACTTATCAATTCACAGGAAATACTACTGGGGACAGAGGACATGACTTAAAAAAAAAACATTGACGGAATGAAATCCTGACTGTGGAAAATTGGAGAAAAGAAAACAGTTTCTTCTTCTTCAACAACAACCAACAAAGCAGGGTGGGGAGGACAAAAAGAAAGAGGTACCATGTATCTATCCCACAAGACTAGCTTTGCATTGACAGCTGTTGAAGACATGATGGGTATGTGGAAGTTGCTCAGTCATGTCTGACTCTTTGTGACTCCATGGATTATACAATCCATGGAATTCTCCAGGCCAGAATACTGGAGTGGGTAGCCATCTGGTAACCCATCTCCAGATGATGGGTATATGGGAGATCAATTTTTCTAATTTTGTTTACGTTTCACATTTTCCATGAGGATTGGGGGAGTATGAAGGAGAACTCGATAAATTACAGTAAGAACTAGTAAGACTAGTAAGTATAAACTTGATTGCTTATAGTCTAAAAGACTGTATGACCAGAAAATTAAAATCCTGCCCCATCATAGTGAACTCCAGCCTGGAAGTCTTAAAGAATTGGGCAAAACTGTACAACATACAAAATCTTCCTGGCTACAATACTTTACAAATTTGATCAGCTGGTACTTATTAACAACCTGAATATCTAGTGTAATACCCACATTACATACTTTAACCTACTGATACATGTGAGTTTTCAGAGCCACATTTAAAATGACCATTAATCAAAAGTCTTGTGACTATTACTTACAGAACCCACCACAATACCTGAATTTAAAATTATAATATCCCAAAGAATTAAAGGGGGACCAGTAAACTAACCCACTCCAGTACTCTTGCCTGGACAGAAGAGCCAGGAGGGCTGTAGTCCATGGGGTCGCTAAGAGTCGGACACGACTGAGCAACTTCACTTTCACTTTTCATGCATTGAAGAAGGAAATGGCAACCCATGGCAGTATTCTTGCCTGGAGAATCCCAGGGACAGAGGAGCCTGTTGGGCTGCCCTCTATGGGGTTGCACAGAGTTGGACACGACTGAAGTGACTTAGCAGCAGCAGTAAAGTAATTTTCTTTGGCAAAGATGCCAGGATAAAATGCAACTAGTTAATGGATATTTTTATTACTAACACACTTGCAAAAAGAAACTAACAAAAAAAAGAGTAAGTATTAACTTCCCTTGTTTTCTACTTACCAGTCTTTCATGTAAATTAAAAAAGAGATCAGTGAAACTTGCTTGAAAGCAATGGAAATGGCTTTGGATATTATCATTTTCCTGAACTGAAAAAAATACTTTCTTTGGCATAAAAATTTTTTTTTTGGCATAAAATTTCATATGTAGATCATTTCTAAGAATAAAATCAGCTTTGACAAGAGGGAACTAAGTGTTGTTCTGAAGTATTATGTGAAAACACAATACTAACATTTTATTGTATACTTCAGCTAAACTTCATCTACATGACAAGGTAGAGAAGTTTCATTTCTTAGGAAAGTTAATTATCAAAAAAATCCTACAAGTTCACTCTGACTGCTGCCAAATGAGATTTATATATACAAACCACATGACATACCTTAGCTTTAACACATCTTACAAATTTCTACAATATGTATTTTCTCATGGAAGCAGAATAAACCTTGGTGGCTCAGTCATAAAGAATCTGTCTGCAGTGCAGGAGACCCAGATTCGACCCCTTGGTCAGGAAGATGCCCTGGTGAAGGAAATGGCTGCCCACTCCAGTATTCTTACTTGGAGAATTCCAAGGACAGAGAAGTCTGGTGGGCTACAGTTCATGCGGTCACAAAAAGCCTGACATGACTGACTAACACTTCCACTTTTTCAAAGTTACAGGATATCCATTTGGGAAGATAAAAAGCTAAAAGCATTTCTCCCAAACAATTTTCTTAGGCGATCATAATTTTTCCTGTTTTTATGCACTATATTTCACTTACTCCAAAATATTTTCCCCATATTTTAATATCTCTGAAATTGGGACTTGGCTTACAATGATAATTGAAATGTTTCTGTTTTCTTAGTGTTATATAAAATAAGGACTATATAAACAAAGCAAATTATCTAATTTAACATTAAAATATTATTGCATATAACAAAATTCATTGATAACTCTCTGCTACCTCAATACCTGTCAGTTTTAACCCTTATTCCAATTTTATATTCAATTCATTTGTAATGTGTACAAATAAAACTCTAAATACACTAAAAGTCTGTTAATAGTTTCTGAAAGCCTTTACTAACAATATTTTAAAGTTTTTAGTCATCTAAAATTTCTATAAGATATGTTCTCAAAGTCTTCCTAATGTGACAACTGAAATAATTCTAGCATAAGCACGTAAAACTTGAATAATCAGTATTTTAGTAATCTGAAAATCATGTAGTGAGCTGGCATAAAGGATTAATTCCTACTTGAAAGTGTACTCTGTAAAAATACCGAATGTTCTATGCAACATCCAAATCCATAAACTGAATGAGTTAATTCCAACAAGGCAGAGGAGTTGCAAAAATACTCCTAAGACATAACTTGTACTAATTTTGTTTTTCCAAGGGCAATTTTATCTAATTCTCTAGTGAAAGAAGAATTGGCGCTGTAAAGCAGTTCAGAAAAGAGGTCCTTACAACACTGAGACAACTGCTCTAGAGTGTCATATCTGCTCATTGTTTAATTTGTTTAATTTGGTTTTTCAAATGCCACAGAGAATGAAGATCTGGAGACCTTATGTGTTCTAACAGAAGAGACTTATATTCTTCCAGGTCATTGACTGTACCTGCTAATTCCACTAAGAAGGTCTACATCCTTCCTGCCATCGCCTGTCAACCCTCTCCCAGCTACTTTAGTGAAAGATCTCTTCATCGGCACCTCAGTCTCTCGGCAGCCGTATACTGAGAGCAGTGACCTTAGGGCTCCTACACTACTTGGGACCTCCTAGTGCCCACCGCACTGAAACGTCCCATCAGAGCAGATTTTTCAGACTGTTCTTGCTTGGCAGCCGTTGTCCCCCTTCCCCACTCCTTCCCTTCAATCCTTTGAAACACAGTTTGAAAAATGGATGCTTTAGGGCCCCGTCCAGAATCACTGGCCTCTCATAAGTCTCTCCCTTCAGCTATTAACTCACCTCCTGGCATCGTTCTGCTCAGCCTTCTCTTATCCTGCCACTGCTGACCTCTTTCCCAGTCATCCACACCATCTTGCTATTTCCACATAATCAATATCAAGTTTCCTCAACACAGAGGTCCCATTCACCAGACTTAAACCTGACTCCCCCACAAGGCCCACTAAGCTCACAACCCTCACCCACCTTCATTCTCCTTTTTTCAGGACATGCTGTTGTCTCTCATGGCTCCACACTGCACTCTCAGACCATATCTCCTTTAGTCTGTACTTCTGTACTTTGCATAAAAGCTACTCCTCTTCTGATTCTCATGTCACTGGTGGTTTTCAGAAGGGTACTAACCTTAGAATCCTCTTCAAGGATAAATCTTTTCTTGTGGTTTTGATACCCCACTGTCTCCTCTGCCGAGAATTTGTTCTTTCAAGTATTACTCCATTCTTTTATATTTTAAACCTCTTCAAAATACAGAAAAAATGCGTCTGTACACAGAAAACCAACTTTAGCTCCATTCCTTTCTTCTAACTATTGTACTCTCTCTGTGTGTCAAAGCTTCCTAAAAGGATAAGCTACACACCAGTAAATATCAAGTCCACTGGTACTGAAATGGCGCTTTCTAAGGTAACAAGAAACCCCATTAGGAAACGTATCACAACCACTTTTTCATCTCAGGTGAAATCCCTGAACATCCATCCATCACGCCTGGATTTCCATGCCCCTACTCCCTCTGGCTTTTCCACTGCCCCTGACTTCCAGAAGCCTTCTCTCCCCTTGCTGATCCTCCATGATCCTCTCCAACCCTGCCTGTCTCTCCCGCACACTCCGGAGCCCACAGCACCGCCCCCGTGCTCCACCCCAGCCACTTTCTGCTGCAGAACGCGACCCCTACCCCCAGCACCTCCACATGAAATGCTCCAAACACAACTCGTCCTTCTGCCTTCCCACTGGAGCCGCTCTGCCTCTGGGGCCCCTCCTTGTATCGATTTACCCAAAGACGGAGACCTGAGAGCCATGGGAGACTTTTCACTTGGCCTCACCTACATTCAGTGACTCTCCCTGCTATGTAAAGTCCACTATCTACAAACTTCCCATGTATTATTGTGTGCCCCCTTTTAGTGTGGGCCCCAAGAACTTCTCCAAACTTTCCCAGCAGTCTCACAACCAGTCTCAGATGTCTCACTCTCTCCCACTTCATCAGCCAAGTGGCCACTCTGTTCTGCAAGTCGGGATCCCATCAGGTTACTTGTTCCCTTCTTTGAGATCCTTGGATGGCATGCCTCGCCTACAGGATAAAGTGCAAAACCCTCGGCATGTTATAAAATGCCTTCTACGATGTGGTCTCTGCTGACCTCCCAGCCTCATCTGTGCTCTCTCCTCACACTTTCCTATCCATCAACTCTGTTCTCTCATGTGATTATCTTGTGCGTGCTTTTCTCCTTTGCTTGGCATGTATTCCCTTCACCTGTCAAACCTAACAAACACCCATGTACCCTGATACTTTAGCCTGAGTGTTACTTCCCTGCAGCACCTTCTCAGAGGCCTCACGGTGTTCCTTCCTCCCACACACCTCTGGTGTGCTATCTACCGTATCACTGAAAGTTGCTCAGTCATGTCTGACTCTTTGTGATCCCATCGACTATATAGTCCGTGGAATTCTCCAGGCCAGAATACAAGTGGGTAGCCTTTCCCTCCTCCAGGGGATCTTCCCAACCCATGAATTGAACCGGGGTCTTCTGCACTGCATGTGGATTCTTTACCAGCTGAGCCACTAGGGAAGCCCAAGAATACTGGAGTGGGTAGCCTATCCCTTCTCCAGAGGCTCTTCCTGACCCGGGCATTGAACCAGGGTCTTCTGCACTGCAGGTGGATTCTTTACCAACTAAGCTATCAGGGAAGCTATCATATCACTACTTGTCTATTATTCTTCCTCTGCTATTGGATTGGGAAGTTCCCCAGAGGGAGAAACTATTCTGTACTGTTGAAATGTGCATCACTAGCACGTAGCACACAGCCTGGCACACAGCAGTTTACAAAACATTCAAAACATTACAAAACATCGGTGAAGACCAAGTGTGTCTTCACCCACTACAGAGGTCCTGGTCTGTCTTATGATTGTGCCTTTGCATTTAAGATAGAATANGGTGTCCTCTTTGGGGGTTGTCTCAGCATCCTGGTCTCACAGCTCTGTGTGTAGAAGAGAGTGGGCTGGAGGACAGAAAATGTGGTCTTAATTCTAGACCCTTTGCTTGAGAGGAAGTGGGCTTGGGTGGCCGCCCTGAGCAGTGTTCCTTCAAGGACGGCCTCTCATCCTGGCTTGCTTAATCAGAAGAGGAAGGGTGGGGACCAGCCCTCCAGGGATACCTTGGGCATCCGGCCCACCTTCCAGAGCTGGAAACCAGTGTCAGGAAAGACAATTGGACGCAGAGGCTCTGAAATCTCTAGAGCAGTGCAGGACCACATGGGGTGCTGAGCAACTGAAAGGCAGAGATGAGTTGTGGGTGCCAAACACACCCCTAATCTCAAAGCTTAAAGATGGACAAAAGGAGGTGAAGCATATCAGTGGTATTTTTGGTATCGATTATGTGTTGGAGTGATAATATTTTGGATGAAGAGATAAAGTGTAGATAAGAGTTTAGTTCACTCAGTTGTGTCCAACTCTGTGACCCCATGGACTGCAGCACACCAGGCTTCCCTGTCCATCACCAACTCCTGTCCAAAGTTGGTGCTTGATCAAACTCATGTCCAAGTCGGTGATGCCATCCAGCCATCTTATCCTCTGTCATCCCCTTCTCCTCCTGCCTTCAATCTTTCCCAGCATCAGGGTCTTTTCAAATGAATCAGTTCTTTGCATCAGGTGGCCAAAGTATTGGGGTTTCAGCTTGAGCATCAGTCCTTCCAATGAATATTCAGGACTGCTTTCCTTTAGGATGGACTGGTTTGATCTTGCAGTCTAAGCAACTCTCAAGAGTCTTCTCCAGCATCCCAGTTCAAAAGCCTCAGTTCTTCAAAATAAGAGTAGTAGAAAGCGAGTTTTAGTTCTTTTGTTTCCCTTTATTTATATGGCTGTTGAAACGGGTCGAGTTCTACAGTGCCTCATGTTACATTTCTAGCCCACCAGAGCCCTACAGGCCATCTCAATGCCTCCAGCAACACCGCGGACATGCTGTCCCTGCGTCTTCCGTGCTGTGGCCATCAGACCTGGTGGCTCTTTGAATGCCATTTGACTTAAATAATAAATTCAGCCCTCCAGTCACATGATGTACATTTCAAGCACTTAAGTCACACATGGCTGTGGCCACCATGCCGCAGGGTGGAAATCTAGAATATTCCATTGCAGTGGAGAGTGTAGCATGAGGTTGAGAGTATGGTGTCCATGCCCTGGGCCCAGGCTGGCTTTGACAGGATCCCAGCCATTATCGCACACCTCCCAAGTCCATGCTCCTCTTCCCCATGGCCAGATCTCTGGTTTCGCTTAGGCCTTCTTCTTTAGTGTACTCAAGGTTTCCAATTGGTTCCCCTCCCAGAATCTGGTCTGGCTTTAGAGGTGGGCATGTGGCCTGAGCTTGGCCACTGAGACATGAGGGGGCATCACTGAAACTGCAGGGCTGATTTCTTTTTATTTTATTTGTTTTTATTTTTGGCTGCACCACAAGGCTTGTGGGATCTTAGTTCCAAACCAGAGATTAAACCTGGGTCATGGCAGGGAAAGTACCAAGTCCTAACCACTGGACCGCCAGGGTTAGGAGATGGTTCCCTATAGGGACAAATTCCGGGGAAGATTTGGCTGTTGTCCTGTGGGAATATATGGTTTGGAGGAGCTGCAGCCACTTTGTGACTGTGAGGCAGAAGTTTATTTGATATGTTGAAGACGATAGGACAGGAGGCAGGAAAGAACTAGGGGTTTGGTAACCCTGAGTATTCATGAGGCCGCCAACTCTGACGCCGCTCCCACTGAACTCCGTTCTATGTGAGGTGGTCTACTTGCTTGATTTTAGTGCGTTCAGATGTGTTTTCAGTATTTACACCCACAAACACTCTACCCCATTATCCTTGAGCAAGTCATTGGCCTTTCTAAACCTTTCTTTCCTCATCTCTAAGACATGAGCACAGGAGTTCTTACCTCATTGAATGAACTACTGTGATGATAACACAAGGAAACATTCATGTTGCGCTTGTTGCATGGCAGCCTCTGTTTAAAACATATGTGAAGCGCTCAGCATAGAATCCTAAGCCTTGCGTGTTCTCAACACTCATCCTTACAATTGTTGTTGTTACAGGAACCAGGCCATTAGTCTGGACATTCTGTTCCTGGACACTATTTTCAGCAGGAAGAAATATCCTTCCTGTGGTCTCTCCAGACAGCAAGAGGGGACAGTAGCAGAAGCATTGGAAAGATATCTTTGCCCCATGTCAGTTTTAGAAATTCAAACCCTCTTCCAGCTGTACACTATAGCACTCACTACGTAGGAAACTGTCTTCCTGGTGGTCAGGTTACAATACAGACATTTAGAAATAGACTCAGGGCAAGTTCCTGTAGATCCATCTGGAGACCAAAGGAGCACAATCTGAGCACAGTCTGATTCTGGACGCAAACCCTACCCCTGGAGCTCAGGAGTGGACTTGCCCCATCGGCATACACGCCACACAAGCCTGCATGTGTCCTGCACGGTGAGTGGCTTGGTCTGTTGCTTAACCTTCAGGCAAGAACTGTGAAGGTCTGAGGGCNGGCTCCACACTGCACTCTCAGAACATATCTCCTTTAGTCTGTACTTCTGTACTTTGCATAAAAGCTACTCCTCTTCTCTGATTCTCATGTCACTGGTGGTTTTCAGAAGGGTACTAACCTTAGAATCCTCTTCAAGGATAAATCTTTTCTTGTGGTTTTGATACCCCACTGTCTCCTCTGCCGAGAATTTGTTCAAGTATTACTCCATTCTTTTATATTTTAAACCTCTTCAAAATACAGAAAAAATGTGTCTGTACACAGAAAACCAACTTTAGCTCCATTCCTTTCTTCTGACTATTGTACTCTCTCTGTGTGTCAAAGCTTCCTAATAGGATAAGCTACACACCAGTAAATATCAAGTCCACTGGTACTGAAATGGCGCTTTCTAAGGTAACAAGAAACCCCATTAGGAAACGTATCACAACCACTTTTTCATCTCAGGTGAAATCCCTGAACATCCATCCATCACGCCTGGATTTCCATGCCCCTACTCCCTCTGGCTTTTCCACTGCCCCTGACTTCCAGAAGCCTTCTCTCCCCTTGCTGATCCTCCATGATCCTCTCCAACCCTGCCTGTCTCTCCCGCACACTCCGGAGCCCACAGCACCGCCCCCGTGCTCCACCCCAGCCACTTTCTGCTGCAGAACGCGACCCCTACCCCCAGCACCTCCACATGAAATGCTCCAAACACAACTCGTCCTTCTGCCTTCCCACTGGGAAGAGCCGCTCTGCCTCTGGGGCCCCTCCTTGTATCGATTTACCCAAAGACGGAGACCTGAGAGCCATGGGAGACTTTTCACTTGGCCTCACCTACATTCAGTGACTCTCCCTGCTATGTAAAGTCCACTATCTACAAACTTCCCATGTATTATTGTGTGCCCCCTTTTAGTGTGGGCCCCAAGAACTTCTCCAAACTTTCCCAGCAGTCTCACAACCAGTCTCAGATGTCTCACTCTCTCCCACTTCATCAGCCAAGTGGCCACTCTGTTCTGCAAGTCGGGATCCCATCAGGTTACTTGTTCCCTTCTTTGAGATCCTTGGATGGCATGCCTCGCCTACAGGATAAAGTGCAAAACCCTCGGCATGTTATAAAATGCCTTCTACGATGTGGTCTCTGCTGACCTCCCAGCCTCATCTGTGCTCTCTCCTCACACTTTCCTATCCATCAACTCTGTTCTCTCATGTGATTATCTTGTGCGTGCTTTTCTCCTTTGCTTGGCATGTATTCCCTTCACCTGTCAAACCTAACAAACACCCATGTACCCTGATACTTTAGCCTGAGTGTTACTTCCCTGCAGCACCTTCTCAGAGGCCTCACGGTGTTCCTTCCTCCCACACACCTCTGGTGTGCTATCTACCGTATCACTGAAAGTTGCTCAGTCATGTCTGACTCTTTGTGATCCCATCGACTATATAGTCCGTGGAATTCTCCAGGCCAGAATACAAGTGGGTAGCCTTTCCCTCCTCCAGGGGATCTTCCCAACCCATGAATTGAACCGGGGTCTTCTGCACTGCATGTGGATTCTTTACCAGCTGAGCCACTAGGGAAGCCCAAGAATACTGGAGTGGGTAGCCTATCCCTTCTCCAGAGGCTCTTCCTGACCCGGGCATTGAACCAGGGTCTTCTGCACTGCAGGTGGATTCTTTACCAACTAAGCTATCAGGGAAGCTATCATATCACTACTTGTCTATTATTCTTCCTCTGCTATTGGATTGGGAAGTTCCCCAGAGGGAGAAACTATTCTGTACTGTTGAAATGTGCATCACTAGCACGTAGCACACAGCCTGGCACACAGCAGTTTACAAAACATTCAAAACATTACAAAACATCGGTGAAGACCAAGTGTGTCTTCACCCACTACAGAGGTCCTGGTCTGTCTTATGATTGTGCCTTTGCATTTAAGATAGAATACCATGAGTTCCCACTAAAACTGGCAATGGGTTAGGGTGGAATGAGGGGAAAGTTAATCTGTTCCATTTGGGAATCTCCTAGTTTTTTAATGGTGAATAGCAATACCTGCCCTCTCATTTAAATGTCAACAGAGTTACAGCTCTAACACCAATTAAGGAGGCCAGGTCTTGTCACACAATAAACTTACTAAGCAGCAGGTCCTTAAAGGAAACCAGGAAAGTCAACAGATAGGCTGACCTTGTATAAAAGTGTATCGTATTAAAAATTATGGGGAAGATAAAAATTAAAAAGTTAGGGGTTAGCCCAGGTATTACTAAAGTTCAGTATTAGCAACTGAGACTAATTTTAGGCAAATTTCCCATAAAATAAACAGAACTGGTTACATAATGGGGAAGATAAAAATTAAAAAGTTAGGGGTTAGCCTAGGTATTACTAAAGTTCAGTGTTAGCAACTGAGACTAATTTTAGGCAAATTTCCCATAAAATAAACAGAACTGGTTACATAATCCCATCTATAAAAATTATAGTACGTAGGCAAGTAAGTTTTAGATTATCAATTTTAAAAGACCAGGTACCCTCATTATAAAAGTGTAAGATACTTAAATATGGCTGTATATTCAAATAAAACATTTACATATAATTCCTAAAAATAGAATTATTGTTTAGCCAGATATTTTTATAACTAACCAGACAGAGTGCATGGCCCAGAATAGCTAAATTACTGACTCACAAAGCAAAGTCATTTTCATTTTGTTTTTTAAAAATAAGTAAATAAAAGGAGGCATTTGTTTTTTGGTTTAAACACAGAGTCTAAAACAGAATTTTTCAGGTGTCTGCTTCCTTTTCCACGCCAGAGACTGCAGTGTTCTCAACACAGCACTGATTTCATAGTTTGATCTTTTCAAAAGCTCTCCCTAAAAGTGCTAACTGGAGCTATCGACAGCATCAACAAAATGAACTCACCAGACCACGTCTACCTAAAATAACTTCTTCCCTTAGGACTGAGATAGGAGGGCTAGAGAACTCTCTCTCTCATGCCTGATAATGCAATTTCAACGCTCCACTCAGCATTATGACATTAGGCTAATCTCCTGTACAGTTTTGGTAGTCCCAGCTATGCGATTCCCTACATTATTTGGTAATACGACTTCCAGAAAATTAACTACTTTTAACACTGAATACTGGAGAAGGCTATGGCATCCCACTCCAGTACTCTTGCCTGGAAAATCCCATGGACGGAGGAGTCTGGTGGGCTGCAGTCCATGGGGTCGCTAAGAGTCGAACAAGACTGAGCAACTTCACTGTCACTTTTCACTTTCATGCATTGGAGAAGGAAATGGCAACCCACTCCGGTGTTCTTGCCTGGAGAATCCCAGGGACAGGGGAGCCTGGTGGACTTCCGTCTATGGGGTCACACAGAGTCGCACACGACTGAAGCGACTTAGCAGCAGCAGCAGCACATATGACACTTTAATACTGTTAGAAGAACCCACTGGAGAACTGACAGAAACATGATCATCATACACAGAAAGCCAGGCATTACTACTAAAGAAACCAAATTAGTTATTACTAACAGGTAACACATGTATCAAAACAGGCCCATTATCATAGAATGTCACTCACCATCCCCAGCAGGAAGTCCTCTCTCTTTTTTTTCATCACATTTGTTGCATTCACTGAAGTAAAGCAGCAGGAACATATCCAAGAGTACCCAAATCAAGGAGGTGGCTAGGACCACCTTGCAGTATGCAAATTTTCTCATGGCACTTTAAGTCAAATGCAAAATTTTAAAATATATATATATAAATATACAAAGATCATGAAAATTATTCCAATCCAGTTTCATCAGAAATCACTTTCATAACCTACAGGCAGAAAAAGAAAAAAGATTAACTAAAAAAATTCAGAACCTAAAGCACAATCAAAAGATTAACTTAATATGCATATGAAATTTTACTATGAAGAATAAGTTTTAAATCAGACTTCAAAAAATACTTGTAAAATATATAAAAACTGATAGTATCAAAAACATGCAAACAACTCCTACAAATCAATATACACAATAAAATAGAAAAATGGGTAAATGATGCAAACAAGCACTTTGCAGAAAGGAAACTGGAAGAGCCAATAAACAAGTGAAAATGGGTTCGATTCACTACAATTAAGAAAATGCAAATTAAAACAGTGAACGTGGGGCTTAACTGCCTTCAACTGCTATATTAAACGCTCAAGTAAAAGCTAAGCCATTAACTGCCACAGGGGTTTAAGAAATCAGTAATTCCCAGTCCATTTCAAACACTCCCATTCAGTTCCATGGTCCAAGGATTTATATGAGCTCTCCCGGTCACTGTACTACATCAGTTTAACTGGAGTGATTCTTATCCCTGAATCCCATTCTAAAAATGCGAGTCACCAGCCATTCGGAAACAGACTCATGGAAAGCGCAGAAAAGGGCATCAAGAGACCTGAGGCCTGGACTTGGCTCTGACAGTAACTGCACAGACTTCCCCGAACTTTCGCTTCCATGTGCCCCACTCCCACCCCCATCTGTTACAACATCTTGAGAAAACGACTGGAGGGATGGTCACCAAATCTGGGACGGCTACATCAGAAACACTGCTGGCACGTTGGCACTCATCTGGGGGCGCACTGGAGCAGTCCCAGGGACCTCAGACGAGGAGTCATCGCATGGAGCCACGGGCACCAAGGCCCAAAGGCGCGTGTCAGTGCTGACCGGGAGATGGAAGAATCACACCCACTTGGGGTGGATGGAGGAAACACTTGGCACAGGTGCCCCCCACTGAAAGCCAATGTGCAGATGCTTGAACCCGGGATAGACCAGAGAGTTTATCTATGAAAAAGGTAACAGTTCTCTCCTACCTTACGAAGGGGCTAGCCAGCAACCTGAAAAGCACCCCCAAAATACTAGATGACACTTGTAACTGTGAAGTATTATTTCTGCTCACCTCTCTGGGGACTATGATCTCTTGCCTATCGGTCTCCTTCCATCAAACCAACACTCCCCACTTGTACCCTGAGAACAGGGGTGCCACTGTTGGATTCTTGCCTCAAGTCCCTCACATGGGGTGAGCAACCACTACTAACTCTAGTGACTGGGGTGAGGGGCAAGGCCAAAAGGATTACAACACACAGTGTCAGGAAACAACAGGTCTCTCCAGAGAAGCCGATATACCATGTATCTCAAGCCACTTCACGTGCAAGGCTACCTCTCTTGGTCACTGGAAAAGCAAGCAGTCTAACTGCTGGTGCGCTATCTGGGACACAAATGTGGCTCTGTGTTCTCTAAAACCTGCTGGTTGTTATTCCTTTCAGAGCTTACAGCCCAGAACACTTAAATGTAAGTCGTTATAACTCTGTACCCATCCCTGTTTAATTTTTCCAAGGCAGCACAATTAGATTCTAAAATTGAAGATGAAACGCAGTGGGTGTATGTGTATTTGAAAGGAGAGTGGTACAGAGAAAGCAGGAGGTGCAGAGAGAAAGGAGAATAAAGAAGAGGCAAAAACCTCTGAAACCTTGGGCCAGAGATTCCTCAGATACTAACAATAAAATGCACAAATCATTAAAAAGAAAAAAAAAAAAGGACTGGACGTTGGACTTAATAAAATCTGCTCTTCAAAAGACAGTTAAATAAAAAACAAGTCACACATGGGGAGAAAATATTTACAAGTGACTCATCTGATAAATTACTTGTACCCAGACCACATAAAAAACTCTTCAAATACAGTGTTTAAAAACCCTAATCCAAAATAATGGGCGAAAAGTTTGAACTGTCACTTCACAGGAACAGCAATTCAGGTGGTAAACTAGTACAAGAAAAGATTTTCAACATTGTTAGCTATTGTGTGTGTGCACTCAGTCAGATATGACTCTGCAATCCAGGGACTGTGGCCTGCCAGAGCCCATGGGATTCTCCAGGCAAAAATACTGGAACAGGTTACCATTTCCTTCTCCAGGGGATCTTCCCGACCCAAGGATTAAACCCACATCTCTTGTGTCTCCTGCACTGGCAGTGGATTCTTTACCGCTACCGCTAACGCCACCTACTAGGGAACTGCAAATTAAAAACACAATGAAACACCACTTTGCACCAATATAAACAGCTAAAGGAAAAAAGAAAATGCTAGCAAGAACTGCTGTAACTGGACCACTAACACACTGCCAGTGGAACGCAAAATGGTACAGTCTCTCCGGAAAACAAAGTGTTTTTCTCCCATAAGAATCTTACATAAGAGAAAGGATAATGTACGTCTACACAAAGACTTGTACACAACCTTTATATCAACTTAATCATAACCATCAAAATCTGGAAACAGTCCACACATCTACCACCTGGTGAATGGATAAACAAATTGTGGTACTCTAAACAGTGAAGGACTTCAACCCAGAATCCAGCAATCAAAAAGAACTCTCGATGTACATGCAACAGCACCGATGAATCTCACAAGCCTTATGCTAAGTGAAAGTGGTCAGTAACAAACAGCTGCATTTTGTATACTATATGATGCCATTTATATGAGATAGAAATCAGATCAGCCATTGCCAGGGGCTTGGAAGAGTAGGGGACTGCCCTCAAAGGACAGTGAAAACTTGTGATAATGGGCAACCCGCTACTCCCAGCTTGTGGCGGTGGTCATACAACTGTGTCTATTTGTCCGAACGGGTACAACTACACTTAAAAGGGTAAATTTTACTGTACATAATAAATTCAACCTTAATAACCTTAAAAATAGGTAAATACAGAAGAGGTGAGGATCCTTCAAAGAAATATTTAAATTTTAGGAGGATAACTGTTGTATATTTCTTCAAGTACCTTAAACACTATTACCAATGGGCTAAGTACCCTCCCAGTCATTCAGAATAAGTCAGGGGTATGTCACATCTTTTTTTAAGTAATTGTATTATACCTACATATTCTCAGAACTTTTGGAATGAGTTTTGGGTACATGGTTATAGTAGTACAGAACCAAATAAAAATTGTAATACTAGTTATTTTTATTTTTGCCTGCGCTAGGCCTTCATTGCTTTTCGAAGGATTTCTCTAGCTAGGGTGAGCAGGGGCTACTCTGCGGCACCTGAGCTTCTCCCTGTGGGGACCTCTCTTGCTGCGGTACATGAGCTCAGTAGTTGCAGTGCACGGGCTGAGTTGCTCCAAGGCATGTGGAATCTTCCTGGACCAGGGATCAAATCCATGTCCCCTGCATTGACAGGCAGATTCTTATCCACTACACCACCAGGGAAGTCCAGGTATATCATGTTTTAAAGCAACTGTAACATCTATTTTGACTCAAATATTTTAATGTCTTAAATGTCCCTACAGGAGGAAAAGACTGAAATGTTTGTGACCATAAAGGGGAAGCATGAGAGATCTCTGTGGTAATGCTGCTGAGATTTTTTTTTTTTTTAACTAAACTAATATGCTCAACAGACATTCTAACCTCTCTTTCCACCACAACCACCAAGTATACTGTCTTAGACAACCAATGTCTTAATGATCACTTCAAAAAAGGCCTGATATCCACAAATCTGTGTCAGAATGCCATATATTATTTTACACGTTACTACTCCTTAAAGAAGAGAGAAAATAGACACAGGCTGAGGTGCTTCCTGGCTCACGATTCTGACTCTTGCTCTGCCCACCCTACCCCAAGGACTTCTGGTAACAGACCTAGTTCCATGGGCACAGGACAGCCAAATGACCTGGCCAGGCCAACCACAGGCCCTCAGCCCTTCACCTCCCGAGTCACAGAGCTGGAGGCCCGTGCTAACCTAGTGCTGCAGTCAGCTACACTGCCCGTCACGGAGAGAGAGCCGACCTGCAGTCCAAGGGGGCGAGCCCAGAGAGAGGCACGCAGGACGGGAGGAGGAGGGTCCCGCAGTGACTGAGTGCCTGTCTCTTCTCTGGCTTTCGGGACCACTCAGGAATCCTTCTAATAACCCCCTTTTCCACTTATGAGAATCTGAATGGGGTTCCTGACACACACCGGGATGCAGAAGCAGAGGGAATGGGGGGGAGCAGAGACAAAGGAAACCTAAAGTCAGACAGGCTCTGGTCCACTTCTGAAGTTCCTCTCTACGAGTCAGAACAATTATACATTATGAGGCACACTATGCTACTTTGAAAGGACCCTGAATTGCTTATAAGTGGAAAAATCTGAGACTTGCTTTTCTTCTAACACTACATTCCTCAAGCCCATTCATGCTGCATGTAGTTGTAGTCAGTTCCTTTTCACCACTGTATAATACTCAATTGGCTTATATTAATGTAATCATACACTATGGGGCTAATCATAGTTTATCCCTTTCATGCTTAATAGGCATGTGGTTATTTCTAGGTTTATGCATGTTTCCTGGTACACATGTGCCAGGGGTCAGCAAACTTCTGCAAAGGACCAGACAGTAAACATTTTAGGCTTTGCGGCACATAAGATCTCTGTGGCAATCACCTGAATCTGGGGTTGTACCACAAAAGCTGCCGTGATGTGTAACCAAGTAAGTGTGACAGTATTCCAATAAAACGAAGCTTATTTATGGACATTAAATTTGAATGTCATGTAATTTTTAAATTATAAATTATGAAATTATTTAACCATTTAAAGATGTTAAAAATCTTTAATTCATGAGTTGTCACAACCCTGATCTAGAGCCCATACCAAGGGATATTAGGTCATCAGACTACACATATTTTCAATATGACAACATATGGCAAACTTGGTTTCCCAGATGTCTAAAGCAAAATGAGAGCTCTGGATGTGCTGTGTCATTGGCAACACTTATTGATGTCAAACTCTTCAATTTTTTGACAATCTGGTAAGTGTGTAATTTGAGTTTCCCCACCATCTCTGCCATTTCCATTTCCTCTTCCTAATATACCCACTGAAGTTTATTCTATTGGGTGAAGTTGTTTTGTCTTTTTCCTATTACTTTGTGAAGATCTGTATACAGTCTGGATTCTAATCCATGTTAGTTACATGTACTACTAGTATCTTTTCCCAGTTTATAGCTTATATTCTTAATAAGAGGTGTCTTTTGTAGTTCATATTTTCTATGTCTTAAGAAGTTTTTCTCTACCCAGAGATCATTAAAAATATTTTAATGTCTAGAAGTTTTAAACTTTTACCTTTCCAGTGTAAGTACAGATTCAATATTATTTTCTTCCATATGGATAACCAATTGTCTCAGTACTGTTTATGGAAAGTTCAATCTCTCCCTAAAAGTGTGCAATACCAACTTTGTCATAAGTCATGTTTCTGAGGTTCTAAGTTCTGTTCCATTGGTCTGCTTATCCCTATACCACACAGCATCTTAATTATAGCTTTACAACAATTCTTGGTACCCAGTAAAGCAAATATTCTCACCTTTTACTAGTTGAGGAGTACCGTGGCTACTTCTGACCCAATGGCCTTCCTTAGCCATGCTGACCATTTAATTACTTAAAATGACATTCCATCTACTGCCAAAGAAATCCAGTAGTTACAAATGCTTACAAATGTCTATGGTGGAACAATTTTACTGTTCTGAGAAAATAAACCAATTAAAAATTCATAGAAGTCATAAAAAAAGAAGCTGGTGATGAGAAGAGGAATTAAATTCAATAAGTCAAAAGAAAAGTTCTAAAAATGTCTTTCAAAATGATGATATTAAAATAAATGTATAGTATCTAACCTTTATGTCTACTACTTTGTTATTCCTTTAAAACAAAACAAACAAACAAAACACCCAGTATGTTAGAGTCCCAATCATTCCATGCTGCTTGGATATTTACTGAGTCTTGGCCAACTCTGTTCTTGATACCATGTCAGATGCTGTAGATGGTAGGAGCATGAAGGCAGTGATCCACACCATGGAAACTGTTATCACACTATTAAATACCAGGGTAAGAGACACGCCATTCACATTACAAAAGAGAAACACCAACTCAGGAAATCTGGCAGGAAAAAGACACCCAGATAGGGAAGTTTCTAAACAGGTTTTATCAGACAGTGTAAGACACTACACTTTGCTGCAACAAGGTTTTCTTTACATTTTTTCTACAGATGTTTTATTTCTCTCTCTCCTTTAGCTAAAATCCTTTAAGGGCTTCCTGATGTCCTGCCATTTTGTTCTGAAGAACACCATTTGTAGGACTCATAACTGAGAGTTCTCACTAAAGAAATTCCATGATCAAATAAGTTAGGGAAATGTCACTTCCTCGATTTGCTCGGAGAGATTCAGTCTGTATACTACTGCACCAAAGGTGCTATGAAGCCCTGCACTGAGGCAAGCTGTGTGATTCTGTTAACTCAGAACTTCTCAGATTCAAGCCATGGAATCTTCCCTAACTACTGTGTCTTCCTTTTTTGCATAACACAAAGCAGTTTTCAAACAGCAATAAATAAACTAGTGAAGACTGGCTTCAAATCCTGGAAGCAGGTAACTTTTAAACTATCAGTTATTTTCTTTCTGCAAAACTATTTCTATAAAGCTGCAAACTGAGTAAAAAAAAGAAATCCGACTGTGTTTAAAAGCCTCTCATGAGGCTGACTTTCATAGAGAGAAGGTCATGTGCAATTTTGTAATATTTTAATTAATAAAATTAATATTAATTTTGTGATATTTTGATTTAACATAACATATACCTGTATATAGTACAAATGAAAAGTGAATGTGTTAGTCACTCAGTCATGTCTGACTCTTTGCAACCCCATGGACTGTAGCCCACCAGGCTCCTCAGTCCATGTAATTTTCCAGGCAAGAANTATTTTCAATATGACAACATATGGCAAACTTGGTTTCCCAGATGTCTAAAGCAAAATGAGAGCTCTGGATGTGCTGTGTCATTGGCAACACTTATTGATGTCAAACTCTTCAATTTTTTGACAATCTGGTAAGTGTGTAATTTGAGTTTCCCCACCATCTCTGCCATTTCCATTTCCTCTTCCTAATATACCCACTGAAGTTTATTCTATTGGGTGAAGTTGTTTTGTCTTTTTCCTATTACTTTGTGAAGATCTGTATACAGTCTGGATTCTAATCCATGTTAGTTACATGTACTACTAGTATCTTTTCCCAGTTTATAGCTTATATTCTTAATAAGAGGTGTCTTTTGTAGTTCATATTTTCTATGTCTTAAGAAGTTTTTCTCTACCCAGAGATCATTAAAAATATTTTAATGTCTAGAAGTTTTAAACTTTTACCTTTCCAGTGTAAGTACAGATTCAATATTATTTTCTTCCATATGGATAACTAATTGTCTCAGTACTGTTTATGGAAAGTTCAATCTCTCCCTAAAAGTGTGCAATACCAACTTTGTCATAAGTCATGTTTCTGAGGTTCTAAGTTCTGTTCCATTGGTCTGCTTATCCCTATACCACACAGCATCTTAATTATAGCTTTACAACAATTCTTGGTACCCAGTAAAGCAAATATTCTCACCTTTTACTAGTTGAGGAATACCGTGGCTACTTCTGACCCAATGGCCTTCCTTAGCCATGCTGACCATTTAATTACTTAAAATGACATTCCATCTACTGCCAAAGAAATCCAGTAGTTACAAATGCTTACAAATGTCTATGGTGGAACAATTTTACTGTTCTGAGAAAATAAACCAATTAAAAATTCATAGAAGTCATAAAAAAAGAAGCTGGTGATGAGAAGAGGAATTAAATTCAATAAGTCAAAAGAAAAGTTCTAAAAATGTCCTTCAAAATGATGATATTAAAATAAATGTATAGTATCTAACCTTTATGTCTACTACTTTGTTATTCCTTTAAAACAAAACAAACAAACAAAAAACCCAGTATGTTAGAGTCCCAATCATTCCATGCTGCTTGGATATTTACTGAGTCTTGGCCAACTCTGTTCTTGATACCATGTCAGATGCTGTAGATGGTAGGAGCATGAAGGCAGTGATCCACACCATGGAAACTGTTATCACACTATTAAATACCAGGGTAAGAGACACGCCATTCACATTACAAAAGAGAAACACCAACTCAGGAAATCTGGCAGGAAAAAGACACCCAGATAGGGAAGTTTCTAAACAGGTTTTATCAGACAGTGTAAGACACTACACTTTGCTGCAACAAGGTTTTCTTTACATTTTTTCTACAGATGTTTTATTTCTCTCTCTCCTTTAGCTAAAATCCTTTAAGGGCTTCCTGATGTCCTGCCATTTTGTTCTGAAGAACACCATTTGTAGGACTCATACCTGAGAGTTCTCACTAAAGAAATTCCATGATCAAATAAGTTAGGGAAATGTCACTTCCTCGATTTGCTCGGAGAGATTCAGTCTGTATACTACTGCACCAAAGGTGCTATGAAGCCCTGCACTGAGGCAAGCTGTGTGATTCTGTTAACTCAGAACTTCTCAGATTCAAGCCATGGAATCTTCCCTAACTACTGTGTCTTCCTTTTTTGCATAACACAAAGCAGTTTTCAAACAGCAATAAATAAACTAGTGAAGACTGGCTTCAAATCCTGGAAGCAGGTAACTTTTAAACTATCAGTTATTTTCTTTCTGCAAAACTATTTCTATAAAGCTGCAAACTGAGTAAAAAAAAGAAATCCGACTGTGTTTAAAAGCCTCTCATGAGGCTGACTTTCATAGAGAGAAGGTCATGTGCAATTTTGTAATATTTTAATTAATAAAATTAATATTAATTTTGTGATATTTTGATTTAACATAACATATACCTGTATATAGTACAAATGAAAAGTGAATGTGTTAGTCACTCAGTCATGTCTGACTCTTTGCAACCCCATGGACTGTAGCCCACCAGGCTCCTCAGTCCATGTAATTTTCCAGGCAAGAATACTAGAGTGAGCTGCCATTCCCTTCTCCAAGGGATCTTCCCAACCCAGGGTTCGAAACTAGGTCTCCTGCATTGCAGGCACATTCTTTACTGTCTAAGCCACCAGGGTTTGTGCACAAAATGGGAAATCCAAAAGTCGCCATTATATATAAAGCCCTAAAAGAAAAGGATCTAGAAGCTTCCCTCAGGTAAGTGAAATCTGTCAACTATTTCTACTATCAGTTATTTTTTTTCAAGTGTGGAGTATCATATTCTACAGAATATATCATCATTAAATTTTGCATTCAGCGAATGCAACATTATTTCACATGGAAGTCTGTGAGAAAAGAGTTAACACAGCAGGTGTGTTCTACCCTGTCTGTGCTAAGCCCAGGGGGATGCCTAGGGCCATGGCAATGACCCCTGGCCGAATGCTGAGAAGAAACTCCTGGAATGTTCATGGTTATTTGTTAAGGATGTTAGAGGTGGTGAGTCAGGATGTACCAGGCTGTCAGCAATGTTTAAAGAAATCATCAAGATTTATGATGCGCACCTGGTGTCTGGTCTGGGCCCAAGTCTCAGCTGCCAAAGCTGGCCACATGGCAGGAATATGCCTACGTGACCGGCTGGCTACCAACAGGAGCTCCAGGCTGTGACACTCGTGTGCTCCCCTGAGCAGACACGTCTTGTACATGCCTCTATCATTCACAGCTGGAGGGGAACTCGTGTTCCTGTGATTCTTTCGGAGGGAAGACTCAGAAGTCCACACCTGATCTCGTCAACCTTCACCTGTTTATATCTTTTTTCTGCTGTTCTTGCACTGCATCTCTGGCTGTAATAAAAATGCAGCCTTGAGTACACCACTATGTTGAGCTGTGTCAGTCTTTCCAGCAAATCAAACTAGTAGGCAGTCACAGGGCCCCCAAAACCAACACCATAATTCCTACTTCTCTCATTCCTTTTCAGAAGCTGCATGATCATAAGGACGATATCCTTGAATGAATAGATCAGCGTACAGCATAAAAGCTAAGACACAGGCCTGAGATTACTGTCTTTAGAAAGGTCTGGTTGCAATGTTAGCCCTTGGCTGGTATTTGGGAACTTGAGCGATACACAGTTTTCTAGGCTGATATAAATCATACCTTAAATGATAAGCGGGCCTCACTGTGCTGAAACTGCCTGTACAAACAACACGATTTATGCAAAACATCTCTTTTCCTTCTAGGAGCCTGAAATTTTGGTACATGCTAGGCAGAAGGTGCCTCCATTACCAGGTCTGATAAAAACACTGGCATTCAGTCTAATGAGCTGTCCTGGTTGACAACACTTCACACGTGTTGTCAAAATTCACTGCTAAAGGAATTAAGCTTACCTGGAGGAATTAAGCTTATTCCACGGGGAGAGGACTCTAGGAAGATAGTAACTGCTTTCCTCCAGATTTCACTTCTTCCCTTTGCTAACACTGCTTTGTATCCTTTTGCTGTAATAAATCTTAGCTATTATTCAGAGATCATATGCTGAATGCTATGAATCCTCCTAGGCAATCACTAAACCTGGGGGTGGTCTTGGGAACAGCCAACACAATCAGCATTTTAAAACAGAAGGGATGATCTATTAGGCCAAATGCTAAAATTCACATTTCAATCCCAGAATGTATTAATATCAGTAATGTGCTCCTAGCAATTTTACTTTATTTGCATAAACCTGGGCCTCTTTATTCCTTGAATGAGAAAACATACCCACGTCACAGTCCCTGAATTAAATGCAGTAATGCACAACACACTCACAGTAAACACTCGGTAAATATTAAATAGTAATTCTAAGAGCTCTTTCTTAGATGAAACAAAAAAATCAGGAACATTTTACGTTTGTACTGATGCACTTGGAGTCCTGCAAAGAGAAGCTGAGAGACAAACTTGAACCCTTCATCTTCCTAACACTGGCGCCATGAGTGCTTTCCAGTCCACACGTCAGGATTACTGGTTGAACACAAGCAGGTTAAATCCTATATAATATATATCCCTCTATTTCTAAACCTGGTCTTCATTTAGTCTTCACATTGCTTTGGTGAATGAGAAGTGAATGTGCTAATTAATTAGTACCACACGTGGCTATGCTTGATGGTTATGTTTCTCAAATTACTGTGCTACGATTTTAGTACAAGCCACTCACTTCCTGGCATGTATATGAGGCATCAAGTCCAGCCAGGGTAAATCTGAACCTGTGCCACTGTAACAGCAAATCCCAATGTAAAGAGAAGTTCAGCCCTGAAGTCATTTACGCCCAGTGATCAACTTACCCCAAAGTGGCTTTTCAAATGAATTCACATCCCAAATCCACATGTCCCACATCTCCTGCTGAAAAATAAATTTCCTAAAATCAGTTTATTACAGAATAACTCCATCCTCCCCACTTTACTTCAGCCACCCTATTCCACTGGACTAAGTGCCAGCCACTTCACCTGAGGATGAGGAGCAGGACTTACTCAGCTACTTCCCCGATGCTGAGCACACCACCTGGCACAAAATGTGTGTGTTCAGTTAATGTTTATTACGTGAATAAGTGAGTCAATGAATACAGTATTTCTGAGATCCAACACCAAGCTCAGTGGAAATATTGTAAGAAGTATCTTTCCTCCTCTTGGAAATCTACAAGGATATTAACTCCCCTGGTGGGAAGGTCAAGGACTCACAGATAGTACCTGTTCCATATCCCACCCCCAACCCCTGTTTTTCACAGCATTAGGCCTCTAACTGAATTCAAGTGATCATTCTCTGCTAGACTACCTATTCTTGACTGGTCCCAGCCAACTGTGACTGTTCCACTCCTCTTGCCCGTGTAAATAACCACATCTCAACTAGCAGGATCTGAAGGGAAATCTGTTGGGAAACATTCAAGAAAAGTTACGCTCCCTCACAGACAAGCGGAAGGAGACACTATTCTGCCTCTGGAACACACTGAGAAGTGCTGCAGCCACCTTGGGGGCATGAGGGAGCCAACATCAACATGCTAAGACGACAGGTGAAAACAGACTAATCCTGAAGCTGCATAGGGCTGGACTGCTTGTTACCAAAGCGATAAAGCTTTGACTGTCTAACTGGATATTCTTCAATACTACAGTCGAAAGCATGCCAATACATCACTATGCAACCTGTAATTATTGATTTAGATAGGTATCATTATTGATTTAGGTAGCCTGTGAAGAAAAAAATGAAATGTAAACCAGTGGAGGATCCAAATTAGGGAATCTACTTTTAAAGGAGATTCCATAGAAGGAGAATTTCAATATAAATATAACAGCTGCAAGATAGACCCCGGTGTGTTAAATGCCCATTCTTAACAATCCTTAAGCCTATCAGAGAATCACATATCCCTAATTCATTCAGACTTTAATAAATAACAAGAATGTACAAGATACAACACTGAGTAGTTTGACGTACATAAACATAAAAAGGGCTCAGTTTTTGCCTTCAATGAGCTTGCAGTTCAGAAGGACAGATACTATTAGTTTGTATGACACTTTACAATTTACAAAATGCTTTTCTATTTCTGCAACAGGTGCCAAGTTACAAGGAGCTACAGCACACCAAGGAGAGAAAATGGTGAAGGAGAACAACTGGGGAACTGGTCTGAGTTAGGGAAAGGCAAGAGGATATTTCAGGTGGATAAAACAATATGAGTTAAAATAGGGAGACAGAAAAATCAAGGGACTTCTGGGGCCAACGAACAGAAAAATGGGGAGATGTGGTTATGTGTTTGGAAAAGGGAAATCTCATTCTACTTGAAACATCAAGAAGAATGAGTACAAGAAAGAGACTTGTCTTGGTAGCTAGCACATTACGGTGATGTCCTCTCATGCTAAGGCGTTTGAAGAGCAATGGTCAGGGGATTTTCCCCATGTTTTTAATTTTATCTCCTGAATTCAAATGCCAACTCATTACAAGAGAACACCGTGGTTTCAGAAAATTTACATCTCTCCTCCTGACCACGAGCTCAGATACAAGGAAATACACTGCCACCATCAGCAATGGAAAAACTAGATTCTGGGGAGGAGTTTCTGGCAAGTAACAGATCCAGGAGAAACTTTCTCCAGCCGAGAGGCCCACTTTATCTTCTGGCCAGAGCCCCCAAGGGGAGTTTTGTTTCACATTTTGTCAGAACATCCATCTTAGCCCTGAGTTCCACAATGCTGCCCTCTTCCCTTCAAATCATCACTCTCTCACTCTATTGTTTCCTTTACTACCTTCTGTGCAAGAAGTCTTCATTTTCTGTGTCTAACCTCATTCCATAGTTCATCAGGCACTCTATCTATCAAATCTAGGCCCTTAAATCTATTTCTCACTTCCACTGTATAATCATAAGGGATTTGATTTAGGTCATACCTGAATGGTCTAGCGGTTTTCCCTACTTTCTTCAGTTTAAGTCTGAATTTGGTAATAAGGAGTNTCTGAGAGATGGTGATGAACAGGGAGGCCTGGCATGCTGCAATTCATGGGGTCACAAAGAGTCGGACACCACTGAGTGACTGAACTGAACTGAACTTCTCAAATTCTCAACCCAATGTGGTATGGCTTCACTTCAATGAAACTTTTTTTTAATCAAATCACTCTAATGTTCTAACTACCAAGACAAGTCGCTTTCTTGTATTCATCCTACCTGATGTCTCAGCCTCTTAAATTATTAATATCTGGGGAACAGACAAGCTGTAAATAGAACCGAACCTTCTTCTTGTCTTGGTTCTAGGGTCACTCCTTTCTCTCCTACTTTTCTCAACATGCTTTGCAGTCTTCTCTGGCCCACCCCTCTCTGCCCTGGATGTGTCTGCAGGCTGACACAACACAGGTCCCTGGGGAATCCACCAGAGGTAAAGCGTCACCCACCGTATGCTGATGGCTCCCACATCTCTAACTTCTGTGACTCTCTGGTTTGAATGCAAGTTCCTCCAGCATGGGAATCAAGTTTTTCACATTTAAGCTCTAAAAATCATATGAAATGTCTGAGGACAACAGAAACTCATATACAAAATAGCATCTGCACTTCTAAGTCATTCTTTATTTTGTCCTGATGCTTTCCTTTCCATTCTAGCACCAAACACCAACTGACACTGTAATATATGTATTAATTATCTTGTAAGCCTCACGAGGGCAGAGACCTTTTAATGCTATTACTACAGTACCTGGAATAGTACTTGGCACATGGCAGAAGTTAATTATTATTTGGTTAAATGAACAAAAATACCAGAAAGCAACAGCATGTAAGAAGGAATAAAGGTACCTAAAATGAAAGCATTTTAAGGGTACTGTGTTTAGGTTTAGGGCAGAGATATTTGATTAATTTAAGGCCTTTATGATTAATATTTTTAATATTAAAAAATAACTAATTAAGTAAAAACAGCATGTATAATTAAAAACCAAACTGAAAAAAAAGGGAGAAATAATAAAACCAATTTAGAATAAAACAAAAAGGAAATTTAAAATGATTTAAAAAACCCACAGACATAGAAAGCACAAAATGGCAGAAATAAATCCCCATACATAGGTAGTTTAAAAAAAGATAAAAAGCCTAACTGTATTCATTAAAAGTTATCAGACTGGATTTTTTTTCAATAAAAGCTATGTAAGGATTCAAAGCAGCTTACAGAGCAGTTAAAAGTGAAAGCAACCTTACCAAAGATATACAGATGGCAAATAAACATATGAAGAGATGCTCCCTATACCAGTAAAATACAATTCAAACAACAAAATCTCTCTATATATGTACTATAATGGCTAAAATTCGGAACACTGGCAGTATCAAATACTGGCAAGGAACTCTCATCCGACAGGAACTATCATCTACCATCAAGTTTGCTGCTGTTGTTGTTTAGTTGCTAAGTCATATCTGACACTTTGTTACCCCGCGGACTGTAGCCTGCTGCCAGGCTCCTCTGTCCATGGGATTTTTCAGGCAAGAATACTGGAGTGGGTAGTCATTTACTTCTCCAGGGGATCTTCCTGACCCAGGAATCAAACCTGCGTCTCCTGCATTGGCAGGTGGATTCTTTACCACTGTGCCACCAGGGAAGCCCTTCCATGAAGTTTCCATCTGAGAAACTTATGCAGAGAAAGATATGCAGAAAAGTATACATAAAAGCAAGAACTGAAAATGTCCACAGCTGGTGGAAAAGAGAAAACTGCAAATCTGAGTTCAGCTAACCCTAAGCAAAATACAAAGAAAATACAGAGAAAATCACAACGAGAGCAAACCATATTCAAATTGCTGAAAACTAAAGATTCAGAGAAAATCTTAAACCAACCAGAGGAAGAAAAAAAAAAAAAGACAGTATCATATACAGAGAAAAAAATGGATGACTTCTCATTACATGAAACAAAGGCATTTTCAGATAAGTAAAAGCCAAAACAGTTCATCTCTCATAGACCTGTATGCAGGTCTATAAGAAATGCAGAAGGAAAATGAAACCAGATGGAAACTCAGATCTGTAAGAGAAATGAAGAATATCAGCAATGGTAAATATCAGTAAATATAAAAGCCTATATTTTTTCCTTGATTTCTTAAAAATGATGGTTGATGAAAAAAAATTCTAACTTTATATTGTACAAGTGAAGTATAAGACAGTATAAGTATAAGACAAAATTAGAGCAAAGGATAGTGGTGGGAGGAAATGTAACTATATGGTTGCCAGGGACTTACCTTTTACACTTAATACAACAACCTAGCATCTATTCATGATATTTAAACAAAAACAAAGAAATGGTAGGAAACTAGAAAAAAGAATGAGTTTTGTTAACCTGATAAGGTTATCTGCCCTAAATCTACAGTAAACAAAACACTTACTGGTGAAGTGTTGTTGGAAGCATTCCCTTTGAATGAAGTTAGGAAAAGGTCAAAATGCCATCTATCACTTTTTCCTCTGAACAATGTACTGGAATTCCTATTCAGAACAGTAAAATAAGAAGAAATAAAGGATTTAAGAATTGGAAAGAAAAAAACAGAGCAACCACAAAGGAAATGACAGAAAATCCAAAAAAATAAAAGCAATTAGAACTAATGAGAACTTTTAGCAAGGTTGCTGGATTCAGGATCAACATACAAATTTCATCTAAGAATTCCAAGAAAATTTCTTATAAAGACCTTTTAAAAAATGAAGATATAGCATGTTCCCATATGGAAGATTTATTAGAGCAGTAAATAATCTCAGTATTAATCTACATAATTAATATAGTTCCAAGAAAAATCTCAACATAGTTTTTCAAAGAACTTTAAAAGCAGATCCTAAAATCAAACTGAAAGGCAAAGCCATAAAAGATTTTGATTTTTTGTGGCCAATAAAAATTTTGAACAGCAAGGCAATGGAACTCTGACTGCTACATGTCGATCAAGCTATAGGAATGAAGTCAGTGTGACTGTGGGCAGAGGCAGACTAAAAGATTAATCCAACTGTGGTGGATTCATGTCGATGTAGGGCAAAGCCAATAGAGTATTGTAAAGTAAAAAAAAGTAAAAAAAAAAAAAAAGATTAATCAAACAGAACAAAGTACAGAATCAGACGCCCTTGAGCATGCAAATGGTACATGACAGAGGTGGCACCACAAATGTATAAAAGAGATGGACAATTTAATAAATGTTCATCCACATGTAAAAGTTAAATTCCTACCTCAAACTTTAAAAGAAAATGAGACAAAGTATCTGAAAATCCTTGGTTACAGAAGAATTTTTCAATGAAGACTCAAAAAGCACAAACCATAAAAGAAAAAAATAACTACTTTATGGAAATGAAAAATTTTTAACACAACCAAAAACATCACGCACATTTAAATGATAAGTCAAAGACTATGGGAAAATATCCACAACAGAAATAATCAGCAAAAGATTAGTGGTGGTGGTGGTGTAGTCACTCAGTCGTGACAGACTCTTCACGACCCCATGCACTGAAGCCTACCAGGCTCCTCTGTCCCCAGGTCTCCTGCATTGTAGGCAGCTTCTTTATCAGAACGTATTTAAAAACTTCTCTAAATCAAAACAAAAACACACAAGTGAAAAAATAGCCAAAAGGTATGAATGGGCAAATCACAGAAAAGGAATCATACATAGCCAATGAACATGAAAATACACTCAACCTCAGTAGTATTCAGGGAAATGAATTTGACTTCAACAGATTAGCAAAAACACAAGTTTGGTTTTTGTACAGGCCACTCATACAACATTGTTCCAAGTGCAATCTGACACAGCCACTTCGGAGAGCAATCTGACAATGTCTAGTAAAGCTGACAGAAGCACTATCTTCTCACTCTTTAATTGCACTTCTAGGTACACACCCAGGAGAAACTCTTATACAGGTGTATAGAGAAATACGTACAAAGACTGCAGCATTGTTTATAATGGCGAAGAAAGGTAATAACCTAAAAATGCATCAAGAGGAAAGTGGATACATGAACCATATAACAACCCTACACATGGAGGGGGAAACAGACAGAGCTGGGCTCCATCTCAGGCCAGGCTGCGAACAACAGGCTACATGCACGGTCACCCTCCCAATGGACTCTGAACTTTGTGCCCGGTGTCTATAGAAATGGCATACCAATGGAAAACCAGACCCCCAGATAAAAGAGCCTCAGGACTTGGACTTGGACTCTCTGTTGCCTAAAAGAATATGCTAATTATCTCTGAAACAGAACAAAGTGGTAAATTCCATTATGTTTATTGAGATATGACCACAGGCCTATTGATAAATATCCACTCTTTAGTCTTGTGACACATGAATCATGGGTTAACTTTGATCGTATCTCTGTTTTACCTTGTCCAGACTAGTTTCAAGTAATTTGGGGAGGTGGGTTTGAGCAAGTACACTTAGGGTCTATGAGGTTTTCACAAAAACTGGTTGGGGTCCTTGGCTAAGAGGAGACTCTGCCTTGGGCCCGCCGGTGTAATAAACTGCACTCCACTATCCGCATTGTCCTTCTGAGTGAGTTTGTTTCCCGGAACGCGTGGCTACAAGGCACACATTTCAAGTAGAACTATGTGTATCAACTGGGTAAATAATGCTGAATGAAGGAAAAAAGTAATCTGCAGGATATGCACAGAATGTTCCACTTATACACAGTTTTAAAAGATACTAAAATAAGACACTGTTCATGGTCACAAACATACAATCTAAAGACAAAATAATATGCATAAGAATAATATACCACATTCATATATGGTTAATTCTAAGGAAGAAGGAAAGGGCTTCAACTACAATGGACTTTTTTTTAAAGGTAAGAGACCTAAAATTGTGGCAAGTTGCTAGATGCTCCCTGAATATCTGCTTTTCTCTTGTCTCTTTTCAAATTATTGTACTGTGACTGGCAATTTACATATCCTGGCCTGCCACACAGATTAAGGTAGCCAGTAAGGATTAATTTTGGAGAAGGAAATGGCAATCCACTCCAGTATTCTCGCCTGGAAAATCCCATGGACAGAGGAGCCTGGCAGGCTACAGACCATGGGATCGCAAGAGTCGGACATGACTTAGTGACTAAACCACCACCAAGGATTAATCAGAAATCACTGGACAGGGTATGGGAAACTGAAAGGGAAGTGACTTCACTGCCCAGAATGTAAACATGAAGAATGGAGCTAAACCGAATATTATTACTAACTGACACAGAATCAAACAGCGAAAAATGTAAAGATAAGACACGGGGAAAAGGTGAGTTCATGGCTGTTCCTTATCTTCTGCTACTGTACTTTTCTGTATGTTTAAAATCTTTTATTTAAAAAAATATCCTTTACTTCTCAGATATTAAACAGAGATACTTAAATGTCACCCATAGGCAGATGTTGACCCACAGATCAAGCCAAAATGCACAGGCAACATGTATACTACTGAGGCGGCCAAGCAGAGTGGATAAAGAATTCACTAGAAACTGGCCAACCAACCACACTCCAAGAATGCAGACAGTACTATGCTATTACCACCAGCACTGCTAATGCCAGTTTGGACAACAAACAAGACTGTAAGATCCCACAGTCTCTTGGCTCTGGGCTTGGGATGAGAAAAACCAAAAACATTTGCAGACTAAATGGAAATCTCTGTTGTCATTCCCTTTTCCTATTTTTCCTTCTCCCATGCATTCCCCAGAGCTCAGTGCCATACTTTTCCTCCTCCTCCATGGAATCATCTGGAAAGAGAAGGGGGAAAAAATATCAAAGGATAACAGAATCTGCAAATGAAACCTGGCTTTTATGACTGCCAACATGAAGAGGCTTTTGAGAATTACTTCACTTAAAACATTGTCTGATGTTACCTGGATGTTAACTTTAAGTGACCTTTTGAGATCAAAAAAGTTTTA
The DNA here is from genome assembly GCA_006410875.1 of Neotragus pygmaeus. Taxonomy (NCBI): domain Eukaryota; kingdom Metazoa; phylum Chordata; class Mammalia; order Artiodactyla; family Bovidae; genus Neotragus; species Neotragus pygmaeus. The sequence goes on from SJYV01020686.1 coordinate 93,712, forward strand.
AATTTGCTCAACAGACCAAAATGGAAATCTGGGCTGCAGGTAGGCATCAGACCAAGGTGATGGTCTGAAATATTTAGTTACCATTAAAACAAAACAGGAAAACAAAAACAAAACACCAACCCTTTGTCAATCTATTACTGTGTTACAGAAAGACGGTATTTCAGTTAGTCGTGAATTCTACTTCACGAATTTATTCCAGGTCCACACACTACAGGGCTTCCCTGGTGGCTCAGTGGTAAAGAATTCACCTGCCAACGCAGGCTTCTTCTTGGGTTGGGAAAATACCCTGGGGAAGGAAATGGCAACTGACTCTAGTATTCTTGCCTGGAGAATCCCAGGGACAGAGAAGCCTGGCGAGCTACATACTCCACAAGGTCGCAAGACAGTCAGATACAACTTGGCGATTAAACAACAAGCACCAGAGATTACAAGACATGCTCTTCAGATTCTCCTCTTAACCAGCCAGCAATGTGGTATATCAGGTTTTGTGGGGATTTTTTCCCCCAGTTTGGTTTCTCCTTAACACCACTTAACCTCTTTGGTGCTTATATTGTTTCTGCATTTTCTCTTGCTGTTTTTACTCAGCTCTGGCCCTTTGCCTTTTGTTTCTGTGAATAGCTATTTTCTACCTCACTCCCTTAATTTAGTCTTCTAGTTTCACATGGCTTCTGCGCTAATGCCACTTAAGATCCACACTAGGAGATAATATCCCAAGTGTATTTTCTTGGAATTTTTTCTCAGCTCTTTGGGAGCAAACACAGGATTTGCTTCCTGTTCTCAGAAACCCCCAAAACCACTGCAATTAGGATATTAATCATTTAACAATATAACAGAAAGTTAACAAGGAAACTGTTGAAAAGTCCCTGGAATAACACTATTTAATTCACATCAAGAACTCAAAACATTACTTCTGCACTATTTTTTACAGTTCCACTTAATTCTCAAAATTATATTCTGCCAAAACCTCTAAACACTTGGGTCATCGCTCCCTTCCTTATTATACACACTGAACAGTTACACATTTTTCTTTATTATTGACAAAAATACAACCAAAAGGTAAATTTTCTACAGATGATGTTTCTCCATGTCAGAACTTAAGAATCAAGTTCATCAATAAATAGAGTTTTCCAAACATACTATGTTACAGCATAGATTTAGCTTTCTCCTTACAATCATAAATTCAAGAAAAATAACTAAAATAAATAATTTTAAGATATGTTTAAACATTATCTAAGAGCATAACTTTTAATGAACATAAAATAGTTTTATAGGCTTAATGAAAAGTCCTAACAGTACCACAGGAAACTGTTAAATTTAACAGGAGGTTAACAGCTTTCAGTCTGCATTTTGCTGTGCTGTTGAGGATAGTACTGCCCCGTACAGGTTAAGTGATTAACAAAAAAGAACAGCAAAGCAGTCTTAAGGGAGATGAACCCTTTACCTAAAATTGCAAAGATTTTGGTTTTATTATAAAGAACTCTAATCTTGAGAGAGCATAAAGAAAAGAAAAAAAGGGGGGGAGGAATAATAAAAACTAGGTATTGCTTTATTTCTTAAAAAGGGTTTTTTCACAATAACCAAATGTAACGTGTGGACCTGTTTGACTTAAGAGTCAACAAGCCAACTCAAACGGACACTAAGGGACCATTGGAGAAATTCGACTATGGACTGGGAAACAGATGATACTGAGAAATTACTGTTAATTTTATTAGGAATAACAACTAGATGTGAAAATACACTCACTTTTAAAAGATCCACTATGAAGACTGTTAGAGGCAAAACAGCACGATGTCTCATATTGCTTTAAGATTCCTGGGTTTCTAATGCAACATCTTAAATCAACTATGCCACAGTAAAATTAATTTTTAAAAAAGATACTTGGGCTTGGGAGGAGGGTGGTAGAAAGAAATGAGGGGTGATGCACACACGGGAAATTCTTAACTATTGCTGAATCTGGAAGATGGAAACCAGAGTCAGGGGTTCGCTTTCCTATTTCCTCTACTTTTAAATATATTACAGTTCTTTGAGATATAAAGAAACAATTTTTAAATTTGTTTCAGATAGCTAAAAGCCAATTTAGAGTTATGAATAGATCTAAAATCCTACTTTGGCAGGCCAATTATCGAAAACACTGCTTTTTTGTGAATGAAATCAAGTCATGAATACATTCATTCACTTAACTTCAATATAATAAGCACCTATGTACTATATGCCAAGCATGTAACCAGACCATGGGAGAATAAAGGTGAGTTAGACCATGTCATTATCTTTAGAGAGGAGACAGCTAATATGAATGTCTATGATCAGGATACTGATGGTATGAAAGGAGGTTACAGAGAACAGAAGCCACAGACAAAATATCCACAGGAAAACTTTATCATCTTTCAGCTGAAGAAGCTGGTATGTCATGAGTTTCAGGGGTGAGCAACATTTAGAGAACTGAAAGGTCTAAGAGGTCAGAGAAGAGTCTGGAGAGTGGAACATAAAAGCAAAAGATGACAGAGCTCTGTGAAAGGAGTTGCCACAATGCTACATGCTACAGAGGACGGTTAAGTGACACTGGAAGCTGTTTTTGTCATGTATTTAGCAAGTTACACAGAGTCTGGTGATTTAAACATGACACTAAAACATCAGAGGGTCTCACAAATGATGCTAATTAAAAGAAATTACACCTTACTCAGGACTTCGGGGTCAGGCTATTTCAAACCTTACTATCAGCCACATTAACCACATGCTGGATTAAAAAAAAAAAAAAAAAAAAAAAAAAAACCTCAAGTTTCCAAAGCAAGAAAGGTTATCCTTTCTTTTAATGGAAATTTAGGTTGTAAAAGGAGAATGAAGGCAGAGCCACAGTTACTGAACTTTTTAACTTTGTGCTAAGCACTTTCAGGGCCACTATACAACAAAATCCTCCCAACAAGCCCAAGAGCTAGGAACCAATAAGCCCATTGTTGAACAGGTAAGAATCCTGATGCTCTAAGGTAGGTACATAATTTGGCCAACAGAGACTCTGTTAAAGGTGAGAACTCAAAATCAGTCAAGTCCGAGTAAACATGGTATACCCATACATCTGTATTCTTTATTGTCCACCTTTGGAAGGTACATTCTTGGAATCACATGATAATGTCTTTTTTGCTATCTTAGAAATCCAGTTTGTGAGAGATCTGTCCATGTTGATTTATTAATAGTTCACTACCTCTGGCGCCACAGAGCAGGGGTTGGCGAACCACTACTTTTATAAATAAAATTTTATGGAAACACAGCCACACCCATTCTATTTGTTTATGTATGGTTTGTGGCTGCTTTTGCTCTACAATAGCAAAGCTGAGCAATTACAAAAGAGACTGCACAGCCTGAAAAGCCTAAAATACTACCTGGCCCTTGATAGAAAGTTGGCTGACTTTGGCCATAGAGCATTACAGGAGTATACTGGGTATTATTCAACTTTTATAATTTTGTCAAGGTAGTTTTAATTTATATTTCCCTGTTGACAAATATTTAGTGGCTGTTCATTTTTTTTCTATGAAAAGCTCTTCCTCTCTATTGCGCATTTATCTTTNGTATACTGGGTATTATTCAACTTTTATAATTTTGTCAAGGTAGTTTTAATTTATATTTCCCTGTTGACAAATATTTAGTGGCTGTTCATTTTTTTTCTATGAAAAGCTCTTCCTCTCTATTGCGCATTTATCTTTTCACGTTAACATATGTATGTGTACTGACATATATACATAGGAGTGTATATATTACTGAGACCCAAAAAAAAATCTTTGTCAGTTGTATGTGTTAGAAATAACTTCTACTTGTGCAGTTGTGACTTGTCTTTACACAGAGTTTTCTGTTCTTTTGGCTTATTTACTTGCTGAGCTAGGTCTTAGCTGCAGCATGTGGGATCCCATTCCCTGACTAGGGACTGAAGCTAGGTCCCCGGCACTGGGAGTGTGGAGGCTTAGCCACTGGACCACTAAGGAGGTCTCGACACACTGTTTTCAACAAGAAACAAAAGATCTTAGTTTTAATACAGCCCAATTTATTAACCTTTTCCTTCAATAGCTGTGCTTCTGGAAACTAGTTAAGAAAGCCTGAAATCATAAAGCACCCTCTAAAGGCTTAAGTTTTGCCTTTCGTAAGTTTTTAATCTATCTGGAATTAAAAAATATAAATATGGTGTGAAGTAAGAAACTATCCCCACTCCTCACTAATTTCTTGGGGTNAAAAAAAAAAAAAAACCTCAAGTTTCCAAAGCAAGAAAGGTTATCCTTTCTTTTAATGGAAATTTAGGTTGTAAAAGGAGAATGAAGGCAGAGCCACAGTTACTGAACTTTTTAACTTTGTGCTAAGCACTTTCAGGGCCACTATACAACAAAATCCTCCCAACAAGCCCAAGAGCTAGGAACCAATAAGCCCATTGTTGAACAGGTAAGAATCCTGATGCTCTAAGGTAGGTACATAATTTGGCCAACAGAGACTCTGTTAAAGGTGAGAACTCAAAATCAGTCAAGTCCGAGTAAACATGGTATACCCATACATCTGTATTCTTTATTGTCCACCTTTGGAAGGTACATTCTTGGAATCACATGATAATGTCTTTTTTGCTATCTTAGAAATCCAGTTTGTGAGAGATCTGTCCATGTTGATTTATTAATAGTTCACTACCTCTGGCGCCACAGAGCAGGGGTTGGCGAACCACTACTTTTATAAATAAAATTTTATGGAAACACAGCCACACCCATTCTATTTGTTTATGTATGGTTTGTGGCTGCTTTTGCTCTACAATAGCAAAGCTGAGCAATTACAAAAGAGACTGCACAGCCTGAAAAGCCTAAAATACTACCTGGCCCTTGATAGAAAGTTGGCTGACTTTGGCCATAGAGCATTACAGGAGTATACTGGGTATTATTCAACTTTTATAATTTTGTCAAGGTAGTTTTAATTTATATTTCCCTGTTGACAAATATTTAGTGGCTGTTCATTTTTTTTCTATGAAAAGCTCTTCCTCTCTATTGCGCATTTATCTTTTCACGTTAACATATGTATGTGTACTGACATATATACATAGGAGTGTATATATTACTGAGACCCAAAAAAAAATCTTTGTCAGTTGTATGTGTTAGAAATAACTTCTACTTGTGCAGTTGTGACTTGTCTTTACACAGAGTTTTCTGTTCTTTTGGCTTATTTACTTGCTGAGCTAGGTCTTAGCTGCAGCATGTGGGATCCCATTCCCTGACTAGGGACTGAAGCTAGGTCCCCGGCACTGGGAGTGTGGAGGCTTAGCCACTGGACCACTAAGGAGGTCTCTACACACTGTTTTCAACAAGAAACAAAAGATCTTAGTTTTAATACAGCCCAATTTATTAACCTTTTCCTTCAATAGCTGTGCTTCTGGAAACTAGTTAAGAAAGCCTGAAATCATAAAGCACCCTCTAAAGGCTTAAGTTTTGCCTTTCGTAAGTTTTTAATCTATCTGGAATTAAAAAATATAAATATGGTGTGAAGTAAGAAACTATCCCCACTCCTCACTAATTTCTTGGGGGTTTTTTTGTGTGCCATTCTGGTAGCGTGAGCTCCAACCCCAAACGTGGTGAAGAATGGACGTGTAGTTACCATTTCCCAGTGAGGACTGCTCACCTTTCCAGTGACAGACAACCTGAGACGAGCAATCCTCCTTACCTCAATCTGCTGTCCCCACCCACGTACCATGTGACAGGTTCTTAAATTTTTTCCTAGTTTACCTACCAACATCTTCTAGGGAACTTCAGCTTTATACAAGGGCCTCTGGACCTGACTTCTCACCTTGCTTGATCCGGAGACTCTGTCTAGACAGTTCCCCCATGGTCACCCTGAAAACCCAAAGCGCCAGGTCTCTAGGTGATCTGGCACCCCGGCACAGCAGCCATAATCCCACTAGCTTTCCTCCCTGGATTCAAGATGCTTTGTTTTTGACTTCTGAGGAGTTTCCTTACTTGCTTGTCAGTTCATCTACACATTTAAAAGGCACTCTGAATATCTGATCCAGTATTTGTAATGTTTCATAAGAGGAAACACTTTTCTTTTTTTTTTTACTCTCTAATTTGCCACACTGCCAGAAACTGAAGCCTCTATACATTCTGAATAGTTTGTTGCTGAGTATCTTCCCCCAGCCAAGAAATGTACCTCTGCTTCTAAAACCCAAAAGAAAAATGATTCATTTGATTAACAAAAACATACCCAACACTGTTCTACACACTTGGCACGTATCACTAAATAAAGATTAACGCATTCAAAAACCCTAAGTGGGAAGACAGACAGAAAACAGTAAAACATAAGCAAACTGAACTGTATCCCAGAAGATAGTAGGAGCAATGGAAAGAAGAAATAACAATCCTTCAAGAAGGATCTGGAGTAAGGTGGGGATTTCAACCTTAAACAAGGTAACTATTACTAAAACATTAAGTATCTCCACCACATACCACCAATTAATTTTTACTAGACATACAATTATAAGAAATGAACATTTTCCTCTTCTCTTGACGTGAAGTAGGATGCTAAGCAGCCTACAGATATGTTAATATTACACAACTCGATCCACTTCAAAGAAACAGAGGTACATTCTAATATTAATAATTGGAGATGCTGCTTAACAAGTTATTATGCTACCTATTCAAAATTAAAGTAAATGAAATTTAAAAATAAACTTATGCTATCCAAGCAAAAGAGACAATTTAACATTTACTGAGAGAATGGTTAAATGAGAATCATCCTTCATACTTCTAAAGATAATTAGGAATCAATTGCTATCACTAATTAGGCAGTTCTTCTGAATGTTAAACCTAATAAAGAAGACAATTTGCCCAATTATATTTCATTCTATCTTTTATGGAGATGTGCCCTATTTATAACTCTTTAAAACAGGTTTTTCTCTTTTCATAAGAAGAATCACATAAGAAGTCGAGTCAGTAATTAAATCACACCTTAAAACACTGAACTACAAAACTGAGACTGTACTTTTCAGTCCTGTAATTATTTTCATTGCTCTTCTCTGTATCCCTCAATCTTGGCTTCCATCTCTTAAAAGATAGACAATAAAGCTAGAGTTTATATTCTATATAAACACTGTATTGTAATTATAAACAACGGATGATTTCTTTTTTAATGATACTGGTAATAATGATGGTAATGGACTAATATTCCAACATGGTCACGTCACTTTGTCAGAGAAAACTCCCAAAGGACAGGATCTACAAAATATGAGAGATGGGATTTACTGGTAAAATGAGAAGCTTTAGAGGAAACTGTAATCTTTCTTCAAGATAAAAAATACTAGAAACAGTTCCACATAATAACCAAACAGACCAACTTGGGAATGTTTCCTGAGGCAAAGTGGAAGTGAAAGTTGCTCAGATGTGTCTGACTCTCTGCGACCCCATGGGCTGTAGCCCTCTAGGCTCCTCGGTCCATGGAATTATCCAGGCAAGAATACTGGAGTGGGTCGCCATTCCCTTCCCCAGGGATTTTCCTGACCCAGGGACTGAACCTGTGTCTCCTGCATCACAGGCAGATTCTTTACCATCTGAGCTACAGGGAAGCTCCTGAGTTACAACAGCATTTTAAACACAGCAGCATACTAAAGCCAGCCAGTGGTGATGCTGCTTATAGCACTATCCAAGGCTTCCCTGATAGCTCTGTTGGTAAAGAATCCACCTGTAACACAGGAGGCCCCGGTTCGATTCCTGGGTTGGGAAGATGCGCTGGAGAAGGGGCAGACTACCCGTTCCAATATTCTTGGGCTTCCCTTGTGGCTCAGCTGGCAAAGAATCTGCCTGCAATGCAGGAGTTGGGTTCGATCCCTAGATCGGCAAGATCCTCTGGAGAAGGGAAAGGCTACCCGCTCCAGTATTCTGACCTGGAGAATGCCATGCACTGTATAGTCCATGGGGTTGCAAAGTCTGACATGACTGAGCGACTTTCAGTTTCACAAGCATTTGCTGGCTTTTTGCCAGCTGTCTCTCTCCTCCACTCTCCCGACCATCAGAATGAATTTCTCCTGTATTTGGCAAGTAGAATTAGATTATGTTACCTTCTCACTTTGTCTGATTACACATTGGGCCTTGATTGAATTTTATTTTACCTACTCTTAGATGTATAAAGAAAGCAACTTGTTTTTTAAAAATCTGGGTTAGGTAATGTTTAATGGCATACTTATTTCTATAAAGTTGCTGCAAATTTCAGTAAAATTTCTTATTGGAAAAGTAAACCTAAGAAAATAAAGTCTCTGGTTGCAATTAATCTTTTTTTTTTTTTTAATAAAAGCAAACCAATGATCATGTATTTTAGGGAAAACAGCCTTTATAAAATTCTAGTAGTGCATGCTAAAACATAGCAAGCTATGCTATATTAACAGCCATTAAATAAAACACTGAAATTTAACTATGGTACCAAGTGGTTCAGAGCAAACTATGCTCACTCTCCCACACAATGTTCCCATTCCGGAGGTATCAACTCCTTGGCCAATTTAGCAGCTTAGCCAAGGAATGAGGAAGAAAGTGAATTTAGTGGTCCTGGGACCTAACTCCCAACACAGATGCATTGTTATACACACTTGGCATACATCACTATATAGAGAGTAACGCATTCAAAAGCCCTAAGTGGGAGGAAAGGTACAGACAGAAAACAGTAAAACATAAGCAAACTAAACTGTATCTCAGAAGGTAGTAAGAACAATGGAAAGAAGAAATAACAACCCTTTAAGAAGGATCTAGAGTAAGGTGAGGACTTCAACCTTACACAAGGTAGCTATTACTAAAACATTAAGTATTTCCACCACATACCACCAATTAATTTTTACTAGACATATAATTATAAGAAATGAGCATTTTCTCTTCTCTTGATGTGAAGTAGGATGCTAAGCAGCCTACAGATATGTTAATATTACACAACCCATACAGCTGTAACCCAGCACTGGAACCCACACAGCTCTCTTTATCTATACATTGAAGCTTGGTAGAAGATATTTGAGAACACACTCCTGGTACTAAAAAGTTACAAAACCATCCACCTAGAGCAGCAGATCTTAAAATGGCAGCAGTCCAGGGACCCCATCTGGGGTGGGGGTCCTCAAGATCCTTTAAAGAAGTCTGCAAGGTTAAAACTAACTGAATACTAACATCAAGTCACCATTCGCCTTTCACTCTCATTCCACCACGAGTATATAGCTGAGTCAGAGGATAGGGGACATATAACATCAAAAAGACTGAATAGGGAAGAACATCTGAGAATCTGGCTGTGAGAAGCTGGACAATGAGATGTGCACAAAAAACACTTTCACACTTCTCACTCATTTTTTGCTTTGGAAGACAGTTTATTTTTTTAATACATTTATATTAACATGTAATGGGTTTATTATTTTAAATCAATTAATGTCTTTAAAATGTCTAGGTTATCTTTAATATGATAACATTAAGAGGCATAACCCACACACAAAAAAAACTTTGAGGTCTTCAATAATTTTTTGGTATAAAGGGGTCTAGAGAACAGTAATATTGACAGCCACTGGTCTACAGAATAAAATCCAAATTTTATAGTAAAACGTTCCATACTTACATTCATTCCACAAGCACGCAGCAGATGCCAGCTGTATGCTGGACTCTAGGTGCGAGGGACGCAGCAATAAACATGACAGACCGGCTCCTGCTCTCACTGGAGCCAAGTGTCGGGACACAGATTACAAATACAAAATAAACAAAAAGCGTCAGCTAGCAAGGAGCGCTCCGAAAATAAATAAAAAGGACAGGTGCTGTGTTAGCAACGGCCCGGGCAGCTCCTCTCTGCCTTTCCCGCGGCAGTGCCACTGAGGAGGAGACGGCAGCCACAGCCGAGCCTGCAGGAGCGCCGGGGCCCTGCCCCTCGCGAGCCGGCTCCCCGTCCGCACCTCCCTCTGGGGCCCTGCCTGCAACCACGCCCAGGCTCCAGGGCCATGCTGTCTCTTGCTTCCCGTCTCCATCGGTGTTGACTCTTCTGTCTGAAACGGCCTCTGCCTGTCCATCTGCCGGACTCCTGCACCGCTCAGGTCAGAGCTCCGTGAAGGCCCAAGGTTTGTATTCCTGGGACCCGGGCGATGCCTGCTGCTGACATACACCTGAGGCTCGAGGGACGCCTCCTCATCTCGTCAGACCTCCGGCTCCGCACACCCTACTGACGTCATCACGCAGGTGTACGTTTGTACGTCAAGTCCACTCTCCCACTGTGGGTCCTGGCAGGCATTTTTGAACTCACGGTGTGGAGCTTCACGGAAGTGTCTGCTTCACAGAACTATGAGACAAGTGACTACATCACTGAATCAACTTTTAGTCTAACTATAGTTTTAGGTCTTATCTTTACAGCAGGAATTCTGTCTTACCTTTCTATCACCTACAGAAAATCTAACACATCACACACACTCCAAAAATGTTCACCAGATTATTGAACTGAATTTCACCTGCAAAGCACTTTATGAACTTCAGAGCCATTTTGTAAAAGGCAACACTCTCAAACAGGCATGTCATTTCCTTTATCCTAATGTGCAAGAGGTGTCTGGTATCCACCACCACACGGGTCTCAGCTCCTGGCTCAGCGCTTAAGCAAAGGCTCCTCGTAAGCCACCAGACTATAGTAAAAGTCAGCCAAAAACGGAAAGTTGAGTAAAGTGGATTCAGCATTCTAGCTGGCAACTTCACAGAGCAATCAAAGCAGTAAAAGATGATTCCCAAATTATTCAATTTAGAAGGGTGTTAGGTCTTATTCTTTCTCATCAACCGAGCTGATTTCTGTTGTGTGAGCTGAGAGGCGGCTCCAGGACATGGCAGCTGTCTGCATCACAGCCCTCCTTAACCCCACCAGGCTCCTAAGTTTGTAGTTTGTTTGCTTACGAACTTTTTTAGGAGTTCTCTTCGGTTGGCTATCCAATGTATTCTACAATGCTAGAAGAGCAGGTCTACTTCACATTATATTGTCTGTCAGTTTTACTAAAACATCATTTAAAATTGGCTAAGCTAATGAAACAAGATATAAAAATGCCCCCTAAAGTAGCTATCTGAGCAACATTTAAGTTTTAAAGTGATGTGATCAGCCATCATGCTCAAGCGCTAGCTGCTTCCATTCATTTCCATCAGCAGTCATAATTAAAGGGATTCTCCAAAACCATCTGATTACTAGTTAATAAAAGTATTAAATTAAAAAAAAAAAACTATAGTGACAGGGATGTATACAGCAGACTTTCAATAACCTTCACATGCTGGGGACTTCCCTGGTAGTCCAGTGGTTAAGGCTCCATGCTCCCGATGCAGGGGGCAGGAGTGGAGTTCAATCCCTTGGTCAGGAACTAGGTCCTACATGCCACAACTGAGCCTGTATGCCGCAATGAAGACCGGGTGCAGTCAAATAAATAAATACATAAAAATAAATAACAAACACATGCTGCCTGCTCTTCCATGTGCCCCACAGCAATGGACTATCCGCCACACTGACACAGGCACACTCCCAGTTGTAAAGGGCTCGTTATCTACACTGCAGGTTATAAATGTCCTCTGCTTCTCTTCGGTCCCTTTCCTGTGGGGCCTTTCAAGGCTCATTAGAACTCTTGAGGGCATTTACAGGAGAATAAAGAAATTTAAGTCTAAACTAACAAAATGTGCAGCAGGACAGAAACTATGACAAAGATTAAAAAAAAGAAAAGAGAAACCTTGATGGATGGAAAACTGGGGAACAATTTAGGATACAATTCTCTGGAATCATTTATTTCACCTATCAATGCCATTATTTTTACAACCACTACGGATAACTGATAGCAGTTTTAAATTACGCTGACTATGCCTAGAGAAACCTTCAGAAGGACCCTTTTTAAAGGTTGAGGTTTTGGTCCTGCTATATGGTAACAATGTATCAGCATCTCATTACATATAAATGCTATGTATTTTCATCTATAAAAGGAGGGGCCTGTACTAAATGTACACTAAGATATCCTTGTAGGGCAGGCTTCACACACCTGTGACCTGTGCAGTCACATGGGGCCCCACACTTGGAAGGGCTCCACATTTGGTTTAATGCTCTGCTTTCACAGTCTTGAAATTCTTAATGGTTTTTAATAAGAGGCCCCACATTTTCTTTGTGCACTGGACACTCACATTATATGGCTACTACTATTCCTTGGTGGCATTAGTGGTAAAGAACCCGCTTGCCAATGCAGGAAATCTAAGAGACACAAGTTCGACCCCTGGGTCAGGAAGCTCCCCTGGAGGAGGGCACAGCAACCGACTCCAGTATTCCTGCCTGGAGAATCCCATGGACAGAGGAGCCTGGCGGGCTACACAGTCCCCGGGGTTGCAGAGAGCTGGACACACCTGAAGGGACTCAGCACACACGCTATTCCTTTAAATTTGAATACTCTGTGACTCCATGAAAGTACACCTCTACCATTCCAGGCACAATTAAGATTAAAAAACAAACAAACAAAACAAAACCTGAAGTTACCTATGCTCTATTAGTTTCAGAATAATGACTTTCCGCATAATTTTCTACCTCTATCAAAAAGAATCAAATGTACATTGAAGATGTTTCAAATGCTAGGGACTCATTCCATTTTTAAATATAAAAAATGTTAAGTATTATTTAAGATGTCATTATTACAATGTACTCCTTCAAAGAGATAATCTAAAGGGATTAATATAAGCAAAGAGTAAGCAGCTGATTATAATCAATACAAAAAATTAATTCACTTTGTCTCTTAGTCATTGCTCTCTCCCAAATGCTTCTGACTATATCTGTCTTTTTCACCTTCCATATTAAAAAATAGTTCTGAGGAAAAAAATTTTAACAGTCCCAATAGTACTTATGATTTCAAGAATTAAAACAAAATTTAGTTATAATTAATCTATATAAACTATGATGTATAGCAGTATTTTCAACTTATAAACTTCATGCATAATCTAACAGAGCAAACAGAGGAGAGTTCAATGAAAGCAAAGGCAGGCTCCAGGTAAAATCATCAGAGAAAACACCTTTTCAGAGAAGAGGTCTGAAAAACAGCTATTTCCAGATCCCATGAGACAGGCTGCAGGAGCAAAGCTGAAGTAATCTCAAGTTATCACCTTTATCTGATAAGCTGACAGCACTTTAACTGATCTGAATTTTTTTGTATAAAAATTCCATTTCAACCTAAGATCCCTAAAGCACCACTAATTCCAATCAAAGATCAGCTCTCTACAAAGGCAGGCAAAAGGTAAATAAAAAGAAGATTTAAAGTAAAACAAAAACACCATCGTAACAAAGACTGTCATAGAGAGAATGTCCAAAAGAAATCTTAGTTTTGCTAAAACTAGGTAACTGGATTTCTGGATAACTGAGGTTTGTAGCGAAAAGCCTGTATGACATAAAGCACTGTACATACAGATATATGTATATTAAACTGTGTATATACATTGCTCTTTACTGTGGTAGATTCAGGGATTTGCTTTTAGAAAACTTTTACTCTGCACACTAATAGGAAAGCACTGGGAAGTCCTTACAGGAAAGAGTGTCCAAATTTGCACAGATGGTGCCCCTACCACGGCTAGCGCTTTGTTAGGGCGAGGGTGCCGGCCTTCATTTCCTGTGTCTTGACGGAAGAAAAGAGGGGGTGATGCAGCCAGCAGTCCTCTCCGCCACCCTAGTCAGTATACTTCCTATCTTCATGAAGGATCTTCATTACTGCATTTATCGCACAACAGTGCTACTATTCACTTACATCTCTCTCTGCCAAACTGTGAGCTCCTTCAGGGCAGGAGTCACATATTACTTCATTTTTGTGTTTTCTCAATACCCAGGACTGTACTTGAAGTGGGATGATGATTAAAGAACATTTTAGTAAACAGACACATGAATCTTTGTTTAGTTTAGCTGAAACAATTAGTGGAATAGGCATAAATAAGCATGAAACGAAAGGACATTATGAGAGGTGACTTACATGCCTTTCATACCAAGGTATGACGACAGCCTTAAGCAACAGAGTTTACTTTCAATATACACCAAGCAGATCGTGAGGGGTCCACTGATTGAGTCGCCTTCTGCAGTTACAGAACCCCCAATTTTTGCAAGGCACATGGACAGCTAGAGTATGGGTACATTTCCCAGCCTCCCTGCAGTGAAGTTCTAGCTGATATGAGGAGTCTTGTGCACCTTTCCTGAGGTGTCCAAAAAGGACTGGAGCTGAGGGCAGGAGAAAGGGGCAACAAAGGATGAGATGGTTAGACAACATCACCAATTCAATGGACATGAGTCTGAGCAAACTCCGGGAGATGGTGAAGGAGAGGGAAGCCTGGCGTGCTGCAGTCCATGGGGTCGGACACAACTTGCAACTGAACAATGGCAACATGCATCCTCTTCTATTCTTCCTCCGTCATGCTTTGTGGAATGTGAATGTGACAGCTCAGGCCACGAGGATGAAGACTAGACCCCGGGAAGGCAGAGAAGAGAGCTGGAGCCACCAAGGTCCCAGAGTCCCATGGAGCTGGTACGTCCACCAAGAGCTGTCTACGCCCCAACCTGGACACGAGAGAGAACAGCTTTTCTTGCCCCAGCTACTCTGTTCTGGGTCTTGGAACAAATATAATTATAACTAATTATATTCTACAGAATATGCAAGGAACCCAGGACTCCCAAGCCAAGCAAGACAGAAGTGACCAGAGAGCCGGGCACACAAACAGAAGCAGAAATGCAAAGACCCTCGGCAGCTAGAACTGACCTAGTCTCTTTTCTACTCCCTTATGGCTTTGTAACAGACTCAGAGCCTTGGGATCAGTCTTGTGGTTAAATTCTCCAGAAGAGAGAGGAGCTAGCTGGTCTCCCTTATCCTGTCAAGCCAGGTCTCACAGAAGCCTGGCTGCCTTGGTCTGGTGCACATTCTTGAAGGCTATAAAATCATGACCAACCAAGAGCACCTTGGAGCAGAGACTGGAGGGGATCACGGTTTCCTCCAGAAAGTGATATAAATATGGCCAGTGCTATGACTGATAGGACTCATGTGGCATGGTCAGAATCTAGCAAAAGACATAAACGAAAGAGATCTGATATAAAATCCTGAGCCCCACTTGAAACATTCTAGGGGTCTGAACCAGGATTTTACCCATGTCAGAATTCAAATCCAAAATGTTACTTTTTAAAAGATGAGGGGCAAAGGTGGGAAAGTTTTCCTCTAAAGAGAAGCGAAGCAGCTACAATTACCCTGCCCATTCCCTGACCCACCATATCACCTGAGAGGCTATAGTTACCCTGCCCATTCCCTGACCCACCATATCAGCTGAGAGACACAGAAAATCTGTCTCTTCCAGAAAGAGCTAGGGATCTGATCTCAAACTGGTATTTCCTCTCTTGAGGACTTTTCCTAAATAACTTGTCTGAAAGTAGCTTTTAAATAAACAAGAGCTAAGAAAACAATGAGGTTAATTTTAATATCATGACCTATATTTGTTCCATGAGAGGAAACAAGTTTTGAAGCATTAGCTGCTACATATAAAGCTGCAAGGCAGAAGAGATTTTCTATTTGTCTTAATACTGTGATAATCATTTAGTGCTATCCAGTAATACTTCTGGTTCCCTTGGCAAGCAGCTGGTAGGTTTGCAATTTTCCATCTCCTTAAAATATGGGTTAGCCATATGACTTGTTCTGGCCCCTGATATGTGAACAAAAATGACACAAAGAAGCTTTAAGAGACAGTGCGCAATTTGCCTGCTCTCTTCCTTCTGCGACAGTGCTGGCGGCATTCAAGATGTAACTGCTCCCTCAGCTTGGCTCCCAGAGCGGGAGAAGGCAGAGTCCCCAGCCAACCAGTATATAAGCCACTGAGATTTGGGGGCTGCACATTAGTACAGCGTAACTCATCCTACCGTGACATGTACAAACACAAATGCCTAAACAGTCATAATTGTTTGGACACAGCTGCTAACAGAAAGACCTGTTTTCACAGTGCTGTAACTTCTTTTGATACTAAAAAAAAAAAACAGTATTAAACGAACAAATGCAGGCGACTGAAACCTTAAAGCAAGAGAGACCTAATTTAGCTCCAAAGTTTAGCTGGGAAGAAAAATCTCTCCTAGAAGAGCCAACTATAAGCACTTAAAAAGCTACGGCTTTAACGCTGTCAAAATGTTGGTAATTACCGAAGTGAGAAGATGACTATACGGGAATTCATTACACTACTCTATTTGCGCATATATTTGAAATATTCCACAGTAAATATTAAAGAGAGAGAGAGATGATGATGGGGGGATACAAACAATCTGAAGAATCTTTAAAAAAAAAAAAACTCCAACAAAATTTTTAATAAATAAAAGTGCTACTGGTTTTAAGCCCTTGGAGAGTTGGGGTGGGTGGAAGAGTTTTTAAAACACTGTTAAAAACTTTACCGGTGCTATGTTCATACAAGCCACAGAAACAGTGCCTCGGGGCTACCAGACTATGAGAGAAATCTAAGATGGCTCACTGTTAAAAAAAAAAAAAAAATCCTCAATTCCTAATTAAGTTTAACTAGATACTTTTCATGGGCCCCAAAATAGAGGATGTTTGAAATGAAAAGTACTTGGCAGCTTGTTCAGGGCAACCTTCTTGTCACTGCTGATAGGAAAATTTAGTTCTGTGACATCCGTGCGTGCGTGCGTGCATGCTCAATCGCTTGAGTCTGCCTCTTTGTGACCCACCCCATGGACTGTAGCCCGCCAGACTCCTCTGTCCATGGCATTCTCCAGGCAAGAATATTGGAGTGGGTTGTCATGCCCTCCTCCAGGGGATCTTCTCAATCCAGGGATCACACCCACATCTCCTGCATTGCAGGCAGATTCTTTACCACTGAGCCACCCGGGAAGCCCGTGACAGGTACTTAACGGCAATGCACAAACTATAACTCGGGTCCTCTGACTCTTAATTCATCCAATTTCTTCCTTCCCAGGCTAGTAGACCAGCCTGTTTTAACAGTATCTCAATAGTTTTACTTTGAATGTCCAGCAGAAGGAATCTTGTTATCTCTTCCCATTGCAATTCTGCATTATGCCATCTGCCGAGATGCCATTAGCTGTAAGTAAACAGAAATGACATCTCAAACTGCTTAAACGTAAGGAAAATTACTGGCTCACATAACTGTTATTCCAGGGGTAGGGTGGAATTCAGGATTGGCTTAGCCTAACAATTCCTGCTCTCTTCCTCTGCAATTCAGCCCCGTTCTAGAGCTGGTTTCCTCCTTGAGTTTGATAACAAGATCACTGTAGCAGCTCATAGTCAGATCTAACAGTATCTACAGAAAGAGACAGGCTTCTTCCCTGTGCCTTGGACAAAGAAAAAAGTCTTTCCCAGAAGCTTCTGCACACTTTCCTCATCCTCAAATGGGAACATGCCTATTTTGAATCAGTCCCTAGCAAGGGGTAGGGGACCACCATGACTGCCTTAGATTACTCAGGACCACTGACAGCCACACAGTGGGGAGAAGGGAAGCCATGCCTGGGAGAGAACTGCACATCAACAAGAGCACGGCCAGGGATTCCTAACCTAGAGCCAAGAAGCCTCGGGAAGTTGAAGAACTCCCTCACGAACTTTCGGAACACATTATGTAAGTTGTGTGTGAGTGAGAGAGAGAGAGACCTGGCACTACCTTTTAAAAATCTGCACATAAAGTTAATAAAACTCAATTTTATTTAAAAGCATCAACCCCCTAATTCATAATTTTTTGACCAGCACAGAGGTGATGTAGCACACACTATCTGGGTTTGTACCTGGCTTTCGCACCTTTTATCAGGGAAGTTCACACGAGTGGTTACCCACATTACAAGACTCGTGATGATTAAGGAAGCAGCATGTGGAGGGCTGATACCAGACAGTATAAACCATACTGAGCAAAGCACTAAATAAATTCTAGCTATTATTTCTCTCCTACAAATAAGGTTCTACAATGGGAAGAATTCCAAAAACATTTCTGAGGTAACACTGGTTTGTAACATAAATTTCATGTGTACAATAGTGTATCTCTACCTCTGCATATCTGCAGGGTGCTCACCACCAAAAATTCAGCTTCCATCTGTCACCATACAGTTGATCTACTTTATCCATTTTGCCCTTGGGTAACCACTACTTTGGTCTCTGCATATATATGTGTCTGTTTTGTGCGATTTGTTCATTTATTTTGGTTTTCTGTTTTTTAGATTCCACATGAGTGAAATCACACGGTATTTAGTCTGACTTACTGCAGTTAGCATAATATCCTCGAGGTCCATCCATGTTATTGCAAATGGCCAGATGTCATCTTCTTCATGGCTGAGTAGTAGTCCATTGAGTCTATATACCACATATTCTTTATCTGCCCAGCTCCTGATGGGCACTCAAGTTGTTTTCATGTCTTGGCCATTGTACGTAAGCAAGGCTGCAATGGATGTAGGCACGAACATACCTTTCTGAATTCGTGCTTTTGATTCTTTGGGTAAATACCCAGAAGTGGAAGGATGGATCATATGGTAGTTCTAGCCTTAATTTTTTGAGGAACCCCCAAACTGTTTTCCATAGTGGCTGCACCAATTGACATTCTCACCAACTGTGTATGAGGGCTCCCTTTAAGAATAATGAAAACTTTTTGATAATGAAAAGCAGACATTTCTTTTTAAAGCTGTCTAGCAGCCATCCGCAATTCCTTTCGGGAGAATTACCTTTCTCCAGCCTGTATAATCTTGCTGAGACTTTACCAGCATACGTCTATTTCAGGTTCACTAGTGCTCTCTATACAAAAACACAAAGGGGGAGACCTTCCCCCTCTTTCTCTGGTGGAAACCTTTCTCCCTAGTTCTGCACACTTTAGCATTTAGAAGGTTCATGTTGATAATGAAACTCTATTATAGCTCAACAGTATGTAAAGTTGAGTGAAAGTGTTAGTCGCTCAGTCGTGTCTGACTCTTTGTGACCCAATGGACTGTAGCCCACCAGATTCCTCTGTCCATGGAATTCTCCAGGCAAGAATTCTGGAGTGAGCTGTCATTCCCTTCTCCAGGGGATCTTCCCATCCCAGGGATCAAACCCGGGTCCCTGCACTGCAGGTGCATTCTTTGCAGTCTGAGGCACCAAGGAAGCCCACAGCACATAAGGGCAGAGATTATCCAAAGCTAGGAGAAAAGTGTAAGTTATCCACTAGGTGGTTTTAGGTTTAAAACCCTCGACAAATCTCCCTGGAATTCTATTTTTACTGTGCTACTCTACGTCACTAGATTCCAGGCTACTTTGATCCATCTTATTTCCACCTTCCTGCCCAATCTGAATCTCGCTACTGTTTTTAGCTCCCATTTTGAGTCTGTGGAGAAAAGAATTTTTTAAATTTCAGGGCTCAGAGAAACCCAGGCTAAGTGACTGTGTGCTGCTTTCTGCTCTGACAGAACCTATCCTAACTTCTGTACCTAACACCCAGTGTCCCAAGTTCTCTCCCAAACCTCTCCTGTTTTCCCTGGTCTCCACAGCACCCTCTCTCTCCAAAACACACACTCCTTACCCTCCTTCATGTCTCTAAATACAACCCAAATTAAACTTTTAAAAATTGCCTCCTGAAAATCACATCCAACTGGGAGTTTCTTTCCCCTGTAGCTTAGTTATCATGTCTCTCTGTAATCTTCTAATTTACAAAAAGAAAGTTAAGTCAACTTTCATCTGACCCAGAAACATCTATGACTTCCAGGTGCAAGTGAAAAAAAAAAAATACTGGGGTGGAAGAATTACTTTTCACTATATAACTTTTAGTACTGTCAGGATATTTTACTATGTAAACATTAACTTCTGTTAAAAAAAAAATTCCCATTACTTAATAATGCAAAAAAAATGACTTTAGTCTCCTTACTCTCCCATCTTTATGCAGGAACATGTGGACATCAGATGGAGAGAAGAAAGCATCCTTAAATTCATAACCATTTTTGTTTAGTTTTGTCTGGAGGGTGCCAAGTCAACAGGTAGCAGCTTGCTGCCATCGGCTTATGGTCTGGTTACTAAGCCAGCCAATGGGGTTCTACTGCTGAAAGTTTAAGGGAAATCTGAAGACCTTCACTGAGCCCCTGGCCTTGCAGAAAGTGATACAGGCAAGGATTTCTAGGTGCCCAGGTGACGGCCTGACTGGGTCAGTGACTGCCACTTCTCAAAAGTCTTGGAGCTGCTAAGAAATGAGAACAGAATAGGTCAGGGCTGGCAATCAAGCCTTGCTGCAGCTGTGGGTCAAGTGAATCGTAAGTGGACCCCACTTGTCAGTCCCAACCTTCTTACATGTTATTTTATTACATTTTTTGTTATATATGAGAGTATTCTACATAGGACATTTGCCATATTATTAAAAATAGCGTATTGTAATTGTTAAGCTTGAACTGTGGATTAGTCAAAATCTGCTGCTTCATTTAGGCCCCACCCACAAAGTATCCTTATTTTGAGACTGATCTTCAAGACACCACCCAACCTTCCCCAGTGGGCTGAGTCAGCACTGGATTTACTACCTACTCCCAACCCCTCCATCTTCTGTTGCTTGCAACACTCAAGTTGCCTTCTAACACTGTCTTCATCAGCCTCCATCCTGTGATCTGTCTTCTGTCTCAGAGCCTGACATCAACCTGCCTACTGATTTCTTACACAATGTGTGTGTGCCCAGTTGTGTCCAACTCTTTTGCGACCCCGCGGACTGTAGCCCACCAGGCTCCTCTGTCCATGAAACTCCCCAGGCAAGAATACTGGAGTGGGTTGCCACTCCCTTCTCCAGGGATCTTCCCGACCCAGGGATCAAATCTGGGTCTCCCATACTGGAGGCAGACTCCTTACCGCCTGGGACACCAGGGAAGCCCCTATCTTACACGATCCTTCAGCCCAAACACAGACACAGATCACACCCAGCCACACTCTCCCCATCTGGCACACACTCCTCACCCCACCAAACCTGCCCTTCTCCATCTGCCTCTGAGCCACTTCCTCTTTCCCCATCCCACTTCCCACATGCTTAGCTACCAACCTAGAAGTCATACAACCTTTGTAATAACACCCTCCTGACACCAAAAAAACCCTCACCCACCGGACCTTTCAGCTTTTCAGTCCGAGGCCCAGGCCAGCGCCACTGTTTTATTCTGCTTTGACTTCTAGGATATTATCATTACAGAGAAAGTCCTGACAATAGGCCGACTAGGTCCACTGTAAACCCGTCTTACCAGCCCGGCCAGCCATGTCTGCACACATTCTTGGCCATGTGTATACACCCTCTTGGCCACATGTGCACACCCTCTTGGCCATGTGTATACACCCTCTTGGCCACGTACGGACACCCTCTTGGCCACGTGTGCACACCCTCTTGGCCACGTGTGCACACCCTCTTGGCCATGTGTGCACACCCTCTTGGCCATGTGTGCACACCCTCTTGGCTATGTGTATACACCTTCTTGACCACGTGTACACACCCCCTTAGCCACACCAGGCAGCCNGGCTAATGGAGTGTCCATTATTATTTGGGATATGCTTTTTCCATGGCAGAGGGCCATAGCCGAAGAGAAACAATTGAAACAATGTGTTACTTCTGAAAGCCTCTGTTCAGAGCTAACCACTGTCATTTCCACCCACATTCCATTGTTCAAAATAATTCATATGGCCAAACCAGGAGCTCGTGGGGATAAAGGAGAAACTATGCCCCTCAGTCTTTCCCAGCATCAGGGTCTTTTCCAATGAGTCAGTTCTTCGCATCAGGTGGCCGAAGTTTTGGCACTTCAGCTTCAGCATCAGCCCTTCCAATGAATACTCCGGGTTGATTTCCTTTAGGATTGACTGGTTTGATCTACCTGTAGTCCAAGAGACCCTCAAGATTCTTCTCCAGCACCAAAACTCAAAGGCAAAAGGAGAAGAGGGTGACAAAGGATGAGATGGTGAGCTAGCATCACTGACTCAGTGGGCATGAATCTGAGTGAACTCTGGGAGACAGTGAAGGACAGGGAAGCCAGGTGTGCTGGTGTCCATGGGGTCGTAAAGACTCAGATGTGACTTAGCGACGGAACAACAACATCCGTGCCCTGTGAAGTAGCATGACAGAGAGAGTGGATGCATTATCCACTACATAAAAGAGGCAAAAATTTCGAAACAACATCTAACACATGGAAGTTTTTATTGATTTCCACTTATCAAAGATTAGGAATTGGGCCTATTAACCCCACCTCTGTCCCCCTCCTCTTTTTAATACTTTGTTAGTTGTGTTATAAGTATTTCTTCTACTAGCTTACTTTATAACCTTAAATTACAAAGAGAAAGTGCTTTTCTGGATCACTCAACTTCAGGTAGTGTCTCACAGGAGTCTTCCTTATAAAAAAATGAGGATATGTACACCCTTATACTCTTATATCCTCTCTTGTCTTTACATCTCATAATTTATACATTATAGAGTTTTATAACATTTTCCTTCTGTTCTGAAACTATAAGTAAATCTTCCATGCTTTGTGTACAAATTGATTTAAATAACTAAAATCCAATAAAAGATGCTTGAAATATAAAATTGTGTGCATATTATTTTCTGTAGAATCAAGAAATCTAGGTAGACCTGTGGAGAATGAAATGCACTTACACTTTTCCTAAACATGTGTAGATTCAAAAATAATATTTCAAAAACCAAGATTGAATATTTTATTTTCATTACACTCCGTATGCTAGTGAGAATCATGTTACATTTGTTTTATATAGGCTGTGATTTTGCAATAGAGTTTTTTTTAGAAAACTTCCATTTGCCTTACTTTTCTCTTATTAATAGAAGAAATAATCACCTTCACTCTATCACTAAGTTTATGTAACTTTTAAAATAATACTTGTTTCTTAAAGTTAATTCACTTTCTTATCAAATGCATTTGTTTGAAAGTCATACATCTAGTTAAATAGTTAGAAGTTTTCTATTTTACTTTGAAACAATTATCTTTATACCTGCTGCCCAACAAACAGTCTAGGGATTCTTTTTATTGCTGTTCTGAGNTTAATTCACTTTCTTATCAAATGCATTTGTTTGAAAGTCATACATCTAGTTAAATAGTTAGAAGTTTTCTATTTTACTTTGAAACAATTATCTTTATACCTGCTGCCCAACAAACAGTCTAGGGATTCTTTTTATTGCTGTTCTGAGTTGTGGCCATTATGTTTTGGATTTCATATCTTCATCTTCTTTTATTTTGATTTTCTTTTTTTTTTTTTTAAGTTGAAATGTAATTGCTTTAGAATGTTGTGTTAGCTTCTGCTATACAACAAAGTGAATCAGCTGTATGTATACATATACCCCTTCCCTCCTGAACCTCCCTCCCACCCCTCTGGGTCATGCCAGCACTGAGCTGAGCTCCCCACGCTATACAGCAGCTTCCCACTAGCTGTCTATTTTACACAGGGCAGTATATATATATGTCAATCCTACTCTCCCAGTTCGTCTCACCCTCCCTTTCCCTCCCCGTGGCCACGTCTGTCCTCTACATTTGCATGTCTATTTCTGCCCTGAAAACAGGTTCATCTCTACTGTCTTTCTAGATTCCATACATTAATATATTATTTTTTTTCCTCATTCTGACTTACTTCAACCTGTATGACAGACTCCAGGTCCAACCACATCATTACAAAGGACCCAATTTCTTTCTTTTTTATGGCTGAGTAATAATCCATCAAATACATACACCACATCTTCCTTATCCATTCATTGATCAATAGACATTTACATTGCTTCCATGTCCTGACTATTGTAAATAATGCTGCAATGAACACTGGGGTACATGTATCATTGAATTATGGCTTTCTTGGGGTATATGCCCAGTAGTGAGATTGCAAGGTTTTTTTATTTTCTTCAAGTATATACTCAAGTGATTTTTTTTTTCCCCATAAAGGGAGGCAAATGTTTAATTATTACTGTGTGGCTTGCAGACTGGTAAATTGGCTAGATATAGGATTCTACATTCCAAATGACTTTCTGTTAGCATTTTGAAGGCATTGTTCTACTGTATTCCAGCCTAAAGCTGAAAAAACTGAAAGCCATATGTGAAAGTAAAGTGAAAGTTGCTCAGTCATGTCCAACTCTTCGCTACCACCATGGACTATAAAGTCCGAGGAATTCTCCAGACCAGAATACTGGAGTGAGTAGCCTTTCCCTTCTCCAGGGGTTCTTCCTGACCCAGGTATTGAGCCCAGGTCTCCTGCATTGCAGGTGGATTCTCTACCACCTGAGGATTCTCTACCACAAAGGAAGCCCAAGGATACTGGAGTGGGTAGCCTATCCCTTTTCCAGGGGATATTCCCACCCTAGGAATCGAACCAAGGTCTACATTGCAGGCAGATTCTTTACCAGCTGAGCCACCAGGGAATCCTTCAGCAAATGAGTTGTTTTTGCTCTCAAGAAACTTCCAGAGTTTCCTCTTTAACTTAGTATAGTCAAATTTCATAAGAATATGTGAGTTCACAATAAGCGCTATTCAAAAAGCAGTCAACCATTTAACCAACAAACATTTTTGACATCCTATTACATGATCAATAGTATCGAAGATATGTGTGACATATACAAGAGGAACACAGTTATTTCTCAGACAGCTTCAATGTACAGGAGTACATTTGTGGTCGGGAATAAATCTTAAACGACTCTTACATAATGGATTCTTAAATAAGCCAAGTTGCATTCAGTCATTTATTTTGTCTTTGATGAGGCTGTGTACAATAAAAGCTATTTATTTTTCCACCTTCTGGTAAAAATATTAAATTCTGTGACTTTGTGAGGAGGAAATAAAATTAGCCATTCCTCTGTTTTATTGCCCCCTTTTGCTGAAAGCTACCTTTTGTTTTCCTGTCTAAAGTTTCCTTTTCTTCTAATCTTCTTCTGTTACTGTCATTTAAAATAATTATTAAATATTTTAAATATTTAGTAGGTGACTATACAGTTGAAATTCATTATTTTTATTCCCTCTTTTTGGTTTCTCCTGCAATTTGATCACATTTACAATGAGCTTCTCACTGGCTTGATTTGTCTATTGCTATACTTTCTCACAGGATCATAGCACTCACATCCCCTAACGTAGGTGTCTATACCAACGAAGAAAACAAAACCAAGACCACTTCTTTCCTTTTCTTGTGGGTATACTCCTAGATCACTTAGACCAGCGGCCCCCAACTTGTTAGCACCAGGAACTGGTTTTTTGGAAGACAGTGTTTCCACAGATGGGGAGCAGGGTGGCAGGGAAGGCTTCGGGATGATTCAAATACATTACATTTACTGTGCGTTTTATTTCTATTATTATTACATCAGCTCCACATCAGATCATTGGGTATTAGATCCCGGAAGTTGGGGACCCCTGACTTAGACCATGAGGGCCAGATTCCTGCCATTATAGTGAGTAATGACATGATCTCCTTTTAAATTTGATGAGAATAAATGAAACATGATTGGAAAAAAGGACCCAAGATGGTTTCTTCTCAAAATAAGGTGAGAACGCTACCTCCAAATGTTTTTATAATCTGTGTCACCAGTTTCAAAAAAAGACAATCGAGGAATATTTTAAAGAAATAGATACTTAAAAGCATGGAGAAAGAGCTCACTTCTTTTATACCAAAGGCTTGAAATATCTTAAATTCATGTTTCTCAATCATTAGTGTGATTCAGACTCCTCTGGAGATACTTGTTAAAAATAAGATTCTCTGGGTCCCACTGCTGGAATACTGTGGAGCAGGTAGAGCAGGTTCTATCCACTCCCAGATCCGGACATCTTCCAGGAAACTTTTTGAGATTTTTAGGATAGATCTTGATCTAGCAGTTTAAAACCTGAAGATCTGTATTGCAAAAGAACAGCTGAATGCTATTGCCAAACAGTTGCCACCCACCCCACCCTCGAAATGTGTCGCGTATTCTGAAGACTTTGCCATGTTTATCTTTCTTTGCATATCTGTTAGTGACTCAGACAACTAACTGTTGTTGACTAAGTGAGACAAGGTAGAACATTAATATTTTCCTTTGGGAGTTTTCTCAACATCCCTTTCAGACAAATGATTGGAAGACAAATCTTGAAGCAGAGGAGGTTGAAGCCTGAACAATGTACACATGTGTCTTGTTTGGTCGCTAAGTTGTGTGTGATTCTTTGCAACTCCATGCACTGCAGCATGCCAGGCTCCCTGTGCTTCACTATCTCCAGAAATTTGCTCAAGTTCAGGTCCATTGAGTCCATGACACTATCTAACCATTTTATCCTCTGCCACTGCTTTCTCCTTTTGCCTACAATCTTTTCCAGCAAAAGGCAGAAGAAGGCGGAGGAGGCAGGAACAGATTGTTTTGTGCTATGCTGTGCTTAGTTGCTCAGTCGTGTCCGACTATTTGCAACTGCATGGTCTATAGCCCTCCAGCCTCCTCTGTCCATGGGGATTCTCCAGGCAAGAATACTGGTGTGGGTTGCCATACTCTCCTCCATGGGATCTTCTCAACCCTGGGATCGAACTCAGGTCTCCCACTTTGCAGGTGGATTCTTTACCATCTGAGCCACTTCACTCAGTCACATCTGAGTCTTTGTGACCCCATGGACTGTGGCCCGTCAGGCTCCTCTGTCCATGGAGTTCTCCAGACAAGAATACTGGAGTGAGCAGCCATTACCTTCTCCAGGGGATCTTCTCGATCCAGGGATCAAACGCAGGTCTTCTGCGTTGTAGGTGGATTATTTACCATCTGAGTCACCAGGAAAGCCCTCTTTTCCAGTATCAGGGTCTTTTCCAATGAGCCTAACACACATATAAATTACATTCTTATATAGTTATGTATGTGCAACAGACTTTTTAATTTAGAGATGAGATAAAAAGGAGGTGAGACAGGAATGTAAGAGCTTCCTTCTAATACATGACTAATCAGAAAATCTTCTAGCCATGAAAAAATAAAATAATTTGAAAGTCAATGGGAAAAGTCAGATAAAATATTAGGATTTTGCATACAGAGAAACTGTATGGTCATCAAATTCCTACCTTTCTGGATGTTTTATTAATAATGTCCTCCCTAACACATCTACCAAGAGGTCATCACTTGAGATTTTAATTTCTCAAAGTACTGAGAACTCAGTGACTCCAGAAGTCACTCATTCCACTTTTGTTATAGCTTCCTTAGACATTTCTGGCTTACACTGACAGAAAATCTGTGTCGTTTAGTTTCACCTTAACATCAATTTTGTCTGACATTAAAACAGTTACACTATCTATTTTTGTGTTCTGGATATTTTTTTTCCTGTCCTTTTGAGACCAGAAGGAGACAAAACACGTTTAAAAGAATGACATAGCCCAAGGACATGACATAAACCCACTAAAAGCAACTAGATCCAGGATGGTGGATGAATTGACGTTCACTTGCCCTTGAGCCTCAGTATATACTCATTGCAACATATCAGCATGCTAAACGACACAGACACAGGGGCCACGATTACAAAGGTCAAAAACTGGGCCATGGCCCGATTCCTGAAAATCCCCACCCCTTTCCCAAAGTAACTGGAATACTCCTCCCACTCATTCAGTTCAGTTCAGTTCAGTTCAGTTCAGTCGCTCAGTCATGTTCGACTCTTTGAGACCCCATGAATCGCAGCACGCCAGGCCTCCCTGTCCATCACCAACTCCCAGAGTTCACTCAGACTCATGTCCATAGAGTCAGTGATGCCATCCAACCATCTCATCCTCTGTCGTCCCCTTCTCCTCCTGCCCCCAATCCCTTGCAGCATCAGAGTCTTGTCCAATGAGTCAACTCTTCGCATGAGGTGGCCAAAGTATTGGAGTTTCAGCTTCAGCATCAGTCCTTCCAAAGAACACCCAGGGCTGGTCTCCTTTGGAATGGACTGGTTGGATCTCTTTGCAGTCCAAGGGACTCTCAAGAGTCTTCTCCAACACCACAGTTCAAAAGCATCAATTCTTCAGCACTCAGCTTTCTACACAGTCCAACTTTTATATCCATACATGACCACTGGGAAAACAATAGCCTTGACTAGATGGACCTTTGTTGGCAAAGTCATGTCTCTGCTTTTCAATATGCTGTCTAGGTTGGTCATAACTTTCCTTCGAAGGAGTGTCTTTTAATTTCATGGCTGCAATCACTATCTTCAGTGATCCCACTCATTAGCCTGTGAAATTACACACCCCTAGAAAAACTGACAACCCCATACCAAAGGGCCTCTCTTATCTCTCTTGCCTTTCAAGACAGCCCTCACTCTGTNAATTTCATGGCTGCAATCACTATCTTCAGTGATCCCACTCATTAGCCTGTGAAATTACACACCCCTAGAAAAACTGACAACCCCATACCAAAGGGCCTCTCTTATCTCTCTTGCCTTTCAAGACAGCCCTCACTCTGTCTATGGAGTTTCTTCCCTGAATAAACCTTCTTTCACTTTACTATGGCTCTCTCTTGAATTCTTTCCTGTGCAAAGCCAACAACCCACAATTGGGAGCCATCCCACGGACTTGGACATGGCCTGGTATGTGACCATCCATCTTCTCCTGACCTACTTTCTGTGTCTCGTGTTTTAGGTATGTCTTTTGAAAATGACGTATAACTAGAGTTTCAAAGTAAGCAGCAAATTTTGTATTCAAGACCGAGTTTATTCTATTTAGAATTATATTTGAATCTAGTCCTACTTTCATTTTATACTTTCTCGTCCTATTTTTCTGATTTTGTTTCTGGTGTCCTTTTTTTTGTAGTTTAAAAGATTCATTCTACTTTTCTCCTGTCACTTATGTTTACCCATCTAGCAGTTTAGAGATTATAATACAATATTTCTATTTCTTCTAGAAAGTCTAACAATGTTTAGATTCTTTTACTGATGTATCTCTCCTTGAGAAATTTCTAGCCAAATCCTTTGCCCAAATTTTAAAACAATTTTAAAGCAATTTTTTATTATTGAGTTGTAAGAGATTTTTACATATTCTAGATATAAGTCCCCTTCTGATTTATAAATATTTTCTTCCAGTCTATAGGTTTCTTCTCACTTTCATGATGGTGTCCTTTGAAGCACGTTTTAAAACAGTTTTGATGAAGTCCAGTGTATCTGCTTTTTCTGTTGTCAAGTGTGCTTTTAACGTCATATCTAAGAAATCATACAACCCAAGGTCACAAAGACTGACTCTAGTGTTTTCTTCTAAGAATTTTGTATTTTCTGTTAAGATGATTATGTGTTTTTTGTCTTTTATTCCATTAATATAGTGTTTTACATAGATTATTTTTCATATCTTAAGCCAACCTTGCATCCCTATGAAAAGTCTCAGTTGTTCATGGTGTATAATCCTTATTATAAGCTGTTGAATTGAGTTTGCTGGTATTCTGTTGAGGATATTTGAGTCTATACATCAGGGATTTTGGTCTGTAGTTTTCTTGTGATGTCTTTGCTTAATTTTGGTATCAAGGTAACACTGCCCTCATAGAATGAGTTGAGAAGTGTACCATCTGTTCTAATTTTTGGAAGAGTTTATTAAGAATTGGTGTTAATTCTTTCTTAAAAGATGGTAGAATTCACTAGTGAGGTCAGGTGAGACTGGATTTTTCATTTTGGAAGGTTGTTGTTTGGTTGGCGTTTTGTTTGTTTTCTTTTTGTTTTTGTTTAACTGATAATTCAATGTCTTTACTTACAGTTCTACTCAGATTTTCTCTTTCTTTTGGACTCAGTTATGATAGTTTGTGTCTTTCTAGTAATTTGTTCATTTTATCTAGTCTATTGACTTTTAAAAATTATTATTGTTTTCTAAATTTATTGTTCTGCTGAATGCCTGGACTTAAGTAATAGAACATTCAACATTGTATTCCCTTATAATCTGAAATTTTTATTTCTGAAAGATCAGAAATACTATCCCCACTTTCATTCCTGATTTTAGTAATTTGAATCTTCTCTTTCTTTTCTATTTGACAGGCTAGCTTATATTTTATCAATTTTTTGATATTTCAAATTAAAAAAAACTTTTCATTTTTTTTATTTTTCTCTTTTGGTTTTATATTCTTTGTTTTATTTATTTTCTCTCTAGTTCCTATGATTTTGTTCTTTCTACTTGTTTTGGGTTTAATTTGCTCTTCTTTTTCTAATTTCTTAAGGTAGACGATTAGGCTCTTGATTGAGATTTTTCTTTCTTTTTTTTTTTTTAAATAGGTATTTGCAGGTATAAATTTCCCTCTAAGCCCTGTTCTGTTTGTGTTTCATTTTCACATTCATCTCAAAGTATTTTCTAATTTTTCTTGTGAATTCCTCTTTGACCCATTGGTTATTTAGGAATATATTATTTAATTTTAATATATTTATAAGTATCCTAAATTTCTTCTGTTATTGACTTCTAATTTCATTCTACTTTGTTCAGATTACATATTTTGTATGATTTCAACTTTGATTTATATTATTGAGGCTTATTTTATGCCCTAGAATATGGTCTCTCTTGGATTATGTTCTATGCGCACTTGAGAAGAATACAAATTCTGATGCTGTTAGATAGAATGTTATACACATGACTATTAGATCTACTTGACTTATAATGTTACATAAAACATCTACTTTTTAAGTGGCCTTTTGCCTGTTCTTGAAACTATTATATTTTTCATTTTCTAGAACTTCTTTTTGGTCGTTTAAAATTATCCTTGGTTACTTTTCTTATTGCTCTTTTTCTCTAGTCATACTTCTCTCCCCTTTTTATTTCTATATACAAATTAAGCAAATTTGTTTTATAGTTAGTATATGATACTTCCACTTAATAGAAGTTTTTGTAGATTGAGTCTTCTGTCTGCTCTCACTTGGGTTGCCTCGTTTTCTTGCATATCTGTAGTACTTGAGAGTGAGCTCCTGTTCTTTGGAACTTTATCTGGAAATTCTTTAAGGTCTGACTTCAAGGTTCCACAAAAGATTTGACTTGCTTCTTCTCTAGGTGCCTGAAATTACTTTAACTTTTTAGACTAAGATTTTTTTTTAGAACCTTGTAGATAGTTGAATACAGGACAAAACTCATATGAGGCTGACTAAGACAGACTTACACACCTTACCAGCAGACTTTTACCGGGTAGACTTACTTTACTACTTACCAGGTTGACTTTTCTCCCTCTCCCCAAATCGAAAGTCAACATGTTTCCTTGTTGTCTTTTTCATTAGTGTGGATTTCTTTGTAATTTCTCATTTTATCAATGCTATGTTCCTTGAGGGTTCCCAACATTACACAGGATATCCTTTTGATTCTACACTTGGGCAGGCCTTGGATTTTGGCTTCTGTTTTCCTATCCTGAAGGACTACCTATTGACAGATCAGGGTCACTTGGGCTGATGGTCTCAAGGTAAAAGCTAACCTCACGGCCATCTTCCCTCCCTGGATTTAACTTCCATTTCATTTTTGGCTTGTGAGGCACTTTTCCTGCAAGTTCAGTAATGCATTTTTAAATACATGTATTTTAAAATTGTATTCAGCAGTTTTAGTTGTATCTTTGGCATGGTTATTTAAAGTATGTAGTTCATCATACTGCCCCATATTACCCAGTAAGCCTCAGAAGCACAGCAACTTCTACACTTCAGAGAAAAGAACACATTAAAAAGTTGCTACTTTGGGGAATTCCCTGGCAGCCCAGTGGTTAAGACTCCATGCTTTCATGCTAAGGGCACAGGTTTAATTTCTACTAGGGAACTAAGATCCCACAAGTCGCACAGCAAAGCATCCCCCACCACAAAAGAAAAAAAGTTACTGTTTTTAACTGCCTTCTGGGTGCATCCCACAATCTGAAAAGACACTGCTTGAACAGGAAGTTCTTGGGGCATAACCACCAGGGAAGTCCTTCAAAAACTCTCATTTATATCCATTTAAATCATTTACCTTGCCTGGTTGAGCTCTTGTATACTGTATTATGTAGAAAACTTTAAAAGGAAGTCTGAAACATTAACTTATGCAAAATGGAAATTTATTCACACTGCTCACCCCTAGTTTCTCCACTCTTGTGTCTACCCAGTCTCCTTGATATTAAGGTCTCAGGTCAGAAAGACAATGTTCCCAAAGCAGAGAGCAGCAGGATGAGCCAATGTGTGAGGATAAGCAGCAGGAATAGACTGGCAAGCACTGGAGCACGGTGATAGGTGTGCACACGTGAGTGAAATGTGGGCATCAGAGGGAGGGACCAGAGCCTGGCTGTGAACAGTCAGGATGCCCCAGGAGAGCCCGCCAATATTTGAGGTCAGTTTCATGTCTCCTCCACTCCTGCAAGCCGTGCCTCTATTTACACATCTTTCAGATCATGACATGAGAACTGCCACTATGAACACTGCTCACAGAACCATATCCCCCCATGGCAGACGCTGTCACCCCATTAGCAGAGTCGGCCAGGACTGCCTCAGTTTTGCCCTGTTGACTCATTTAGAGCTGTCACCTAAAATACTTAATAATAATTCATATCTCCCCCATTTTCTATTGGATGGAATTTTTAAAAATCTTAGTATATAAGCACACATTTATCACCTCAGTTTTTTCGTTTCATCCTGCCAGTCTAGCCAGCAAGAGCTTTTAGTTCTGATTTTGTCTTCTTTAGTATGTACTGTCTTTCTTGTCATCTGCCAACAGGATGAGTACTTCACTGTCTAGTATTCCAAATCACTGATAAAATATTAACCTAGATCAAAGCTTCCCTCTTGAAATTTCCTTCCAAACTGATGTTGATACATTACACAACACCCTTTGGGTATGAATGTTCAACTGATTGTTAATCCACCTAGGTGTACCGAGAACAAGTCTGCATGAATGCCATGTATGTTCTTGTCAGTAGCCTTATTACAGGCACACATTTTGATGAGCTACCAGTACAGTAAACATCTCGAAAGAGTGAAACAAAACAAGTTTAACAAGACTTGTTCTTCGTGCAACCATGTCCAAGCCTAGCAATCTGTGTTGCCTTTTTTAAGTGACTCACCAACATCATTTTATTAATCCACTCTAGAAAAATGACCCAAGACTATCATCAAATTTACCAGTTTGCAGTTTGTTTAGGCCTTCTTCCTTCTTTTTAAGATTTTTTAAAAAATTATTTTACTTAAAAATTTTTTTATTTATTTAGCTGTACAGGTTCTTAGCTGCAGCACGTGGGATCTTCAATCTTCATTGCAACATACAAGATCTAGCTTTCCAACCAGGGGTCACACCCAGGCCCCCCTGCCTTGGGAGCATGAACTTTAAGCCACTGGACCACCAGGGAAGTTCTTCAAAAACTCTCATTTATATCCATTTAAATCACTTAGCTTGCCTGGTTGAGCTCTTGTGTACTGTATTATGTAGAAAACTTTCAAAGGAGGTCTGAAACATTAGCTTATGCAAAAATCAAAATTTATTTCTCTCTTATATAAAAGCTGAGTAGGGCACCTCTGGTTGTTATGGCAGCTTCATAATAATCAGGGGCTCCTCGTCCTTCTCTCCTGTTTCTGTGGGATTCTTAACCTGCAGCTTCTATCTCATGGATTAGGACGGGCATGCCAGCTCCTGCTCTCACTTCTTCATTCGAGCCAGTGGGAAGGCAAAAAGGAAAGAAAGAGAGGAGGACATGCTCTTTCTTTTAACGTGAATACTCCAGAAAGTTCAGACATCACCTTTGCTTTATGTCACTGGTCATAACTTAATTGCATGGCCACATGTAGCTGAACAGGAGCCTGAGAAATAGCCATTTTCATTTTTGCTGGCCAAGGACCTCCCTAGGTTTGCCAACATCTTTTCTAGGAAGTCCTGCGTCCTAGGAATCCCTGCAGATCTGGGAAAAAAGAGAGGCTGGCCACTCTATATCTAACGAAACCACTCTATATCTAACTAAAGAAAGAAGATGTGTGTATGTGCTCAGTAATGTCTGACTCTTTGCAAACCCATGGACTGTAGCCTGCTAGGCTCCTCTGTCGATGGAATTTTCCAGGCAAGAATATTGCAATGGGTTGCCATTTCCTACTCCAAGGGATCTTCCTGACCCAGAGATCAAATCCGTGTCTCTTGTTTCTCCTGCATTGGTTGTGCTTAGCCACTCAGTGGTGTCTGACTCTTTGCTACCTCATGGATTGTCGCCCACCAGGATCCTTTGTCTAAGGGGATTCTCCAGGCAAGAATACTGAGTAGATTGCCATTTCCTTCTCCAGGGGACCCAGCTGACCCAGGGATCGAACCCAGGTCTTCCGCATTGGCAGTGGGTTCTTAACCACTGTGCCACCGGGGAAGCCCAAAAGAAAGAAGGGAGAGATGATTATTGGTGGATCACTAGGTCTCTCCCTCACTGTCCAATTTGTTTTATGAATCCACTATTTCTTCCTATATGCAGCCTGCCTTTCCTCCTTTTAGACTGCAGATTTTCCCCCGAAATAGAAGCCTAAAGCAAAATGAGTGTTAAAGAGTCTGCATTGTCCTTATTATCCAGCAACACTGCATCTATTGTCTACTCTCCCTTCTCTTTCTCTGAACATTTGTGTAAGTCTCTTTAATTGATATTGGCATTAAAAAAATCATTCAGACAACTCACAAAGTAATTTATTAAAATGGCAAAGAAGGGCATGAACAGATGATTCACATCACTAGCCATCAGGAAAATGCAAACTAAACCCACAATGAAACCCCACTATACATCCCCTAGAATAATTAAACTTTAAAAAGACTGATAGTAGGGACTTCCCTCCTGGAGGAGGACATGGAAACCCACTCCAGTATTCTTGCCTGGAGAATCCCTATGGACAGAGGACCCTGGAGGGATACAGTCGCAAAGAGTCTGACATGACTGAGCGACTAAGCACAGCTAAGCACAGACACTTCCCTGGTGGTCCAATGACTAAGACTCCATGGTACCAATACAGGGGGCCTGGGTTCAATCCCTCATCAAGGAATTAAATCCCACGTGCTGAAATTAAGAGTTTGCCTGCCATAACAAAGGTTGAAGATCCCACGTGTTATGACTAAGACTCACTGCAGCCTAAATGAATAAATATATTTTTTTAAAAGACTGATAATAGCAAGTAGTGGTGAGATTGGGACACAACTGGTCTTCTCATACATCACTTTGGAAGACAGTTTGGCTGCATCTTAAGGAGTTAAACACATTGTACAATCTAGCCATTCCACTCCTAGGTATTTGCTCAAGAAAAGTGAAAGCTTATGTTTCTCCAAAACATAACTTGATCATGGATGTTCACAGTAACTTTGTGCAACTTTATTTGTAATAACCATAAGCCTGTAAATAACCCAAATGTCTTCTGCCAGCTGGTGAATGGATAAACAAATTGTGGTGTAGCCACGCAATAGATGCTACTCAAGCAAAGAACAAACCACTGACTTATGAAGCAACATGGATGGATCTGAAAATCATTACACTGAGTAAAAGAAAACAAGAGCTAATATATATATATATATATATATCTGTCTCTTATACACATCTGACACTGCTTGAACAGGAAGTTCTTGGGGCATAACCACCAGGGAAGTCCTTCAAAAACTCTCATTTATATCCATTTAAATCATTTACCTTGCCTGGTTGAGCTCTTGTATACTGTATTATGTAGAAAACTTTAAAAGGAAGTCTGAAACATTAACTTATGCAAAATGGAAATTTATTCACACTGCTCACCCCTAGTTTCTCCACTCTTGTGTCTACCCAGTCTCCTTGATATTAAGGTCTCAGGTCAGAAAGACAATGTTCCCAAAGCAGAGAGCAGCAGGATGAGCNCTAATAAATACAAATAAAAAAATGACAGAAACAGATCAGAGGTTACCTACGAACAGAGGTAGTAGGAGGGATGGGTTACCAAGGGACATAGGAACTTTTCAAAAGTGATGGAAAGAAATACTCAGTACCTTGACTAAGTGTTGTTTAATTTCACACTTAAATATATTCAGATTATACCTGAGCAAAGCAGTTTTAAGAAAGTGAACTATTTTTGACAAAACTAAGATATAGTGTTAGAAGTCAAGATAGCAGTTAGCCTCAGCCAAAAGTGAGGGTTGGGGTGCTTAATGATTAGAAAAGCTAAGAGAAGGTTTCTAGAGGTGCTGGCTGTATTCTGGGTATTTTTTTAATCTGGGTGCTGGTTACATGGATGTGTTCAGTTGTGAAAATGAATGTATGATACGACTGTGACTGTTGTGCTTTGGGGTATGCATGCTGTTGTTCCATAATGTTTACCAAAGAAAAAAATCAAGGCCTGTCTCCAATGGAGCTTTGTTCTTTCTGATAACGTTCTTACATTTCTGTCTAACCGTGCAGTCATCCTTGGTTCTGCGTCCATCTTTCCCTCTGCTGTGTGTGTGTTTTCAAAGACTGATCACAACTCAAGCGTTCAGTGAATTAACACAGCTTTCTTGCAGGTATGTCCTTATTTACCCACTAGAACACTTTGGCATTATTTATACCTGGATGATGGCTTCCCTGATGGCTCAGTGATAAAGAATCTGCCTGCGATACAGGAGCCACAGGAGATTCAGTTTCCACCCCTGGGTAGGGAAGATCCCCTGGAGAAGGGCATGACAACCCTCTCCAGTATTCTTGCCTGGCGAATCCCTTGGACAGAGGAGCCTGGAGGGCTACATGCATGCATACTTGGATGAATTCAAAAAGCAATTTGAGATCATGGACTATATGCTCCTTGAGAGCAGCTGTTGGATTCCAATATCTAGAATGGCTCCTGAAAGATTATACGTGCTTGATGAATACACTGATTTCGTGAAGGTTGCTGCACATTATCTCAATACATTAATACATGTTTCCTTTGAATAAAGTAAGGTCTTCCATCACATTCAACTTTTGAATGTCAACATATCAGTCTTAGTTAACTAAATTTATAAATTTACCTTACGGGCCATTTCCTCCACATTGGGGAAACCAAGGCCACAGGCATTTTGCTTCTCAACCACTCTCTTCATGAGGGTCATTGGGAACCTCTTGCCTATTTGGTCTTCTTTCCAAGTCATACTTGTTTTCTTTCCCTCCATCCTCATTCATATTTTGTATAAAAACCTCTCAGGTACTATTTGAACTTTACTCATAAGTGCATAAGTTATTGTGTCTATTCATTGTTTAAAATTAAGATTTATTCTGTCCAGTAAACTTTTGAGTCATTATTGTCTTTATTACTGTGTCTCTTTATTTTTAAGAAAACTAATAGGCTTAAAAAGGAACAAAAAACCTAATAGGCTTTCCTTTAGAATCTTGCTGAGCAGGTCAGCTAGTCTCTGGGCAAGACTGTTCTTCTCTATCTTTGTGGGCTCCATTTCCCCTCTAGTTAGAAACTCCTTATCCCAGCTGTTTATGTGAAGGTCCAGAATGCCAAATGGACTCATACCATCTGGTGGAAAACCACTTCCGCAGTAAATTTCTCTCCCCAAATCCCATAGACAGCTTGTGAGAAGTAACAACAATACCGTGCATATTCCTTAGGTCTTCAGTCTCCTGCCTAATCATTTACAAATATTGAAAATTCCCTCTGACCTCTTTTAAGCTGGGCCACTTGTTTTTCTGTCTGATGTGGACATCTGTGAGTGGGTCTGAGATGATATCCACTCAACTCTGTGCTATCTAGGAAGACGCCTCAGTTGTGCCTGGACCCATTAATTTATATCTATCTGTCTATCTGTTTTCTATCTATTCTGTGTTTGTTTCTGAGGAGGCCTTATAGCTTCTCACTCCGTTTCTTGGATACTACTCTGGTTCTTCACTTTCTTCTCTGTCACCTTTTTGTTCTAGTCAACAGTACTTTGACTCCAGCCTTATTTCTGTTCACTTCCTCAGAATCTTACATTTTCTAGTTTCTTTTCTTTCTGGACTGTATATTATTTCTTCCAGTGATCTAGGAATTTTACCTTTTCTCTCAAGTGGCAACAGAATAATATTAAATTGGTCTTTGGTCATGGAAAATATGAATTTAGAAATATGAGCATCCCTTCTAAAAAGGGGATTGATGTTCAACGAAGGAGAAATAAGNATTATTTCTTCCAGTGATCTAGGAATTTTACCTCTTCTCTCAAGTGGCAATAGAATAATATTAAATTGGTCTTTGGTCATGGAAAATATGAATTTAGAAATATGAGCATCCCTTCTAAAAAGGGGATTGATGTTCAACGAAGGAGAAATAAGGACACAATCTCGGGAAGCTTTGTTTATTCAGGTGCAGTAGGGAAAACTGCCTCTGCTCCAGCATTTTTCCAAAGCTCGTGAGTTACACAGCTCATTTCAAAACCAGCCCAGGTGGACTCAGATCAAAGGTCTGTGCAGACGGGCGTTCTGCTGTGGGCTGGTTTTCCCTCCTGACGTCATTCGCTTTTTGCTTATTGTCACTCAAGGTCTGAGGAGATAAGAACGCTCTCAGATGTGGCCTTTATCTTACAAAATGAAGCCCTAGCTCTGATGCGTGCATATGCCTCTACGTCTGGGAACACTAAATAACTTCGCAAGGCCACAAGCACAACTTTGGAGAAGACAGAGGAGCACCTGCCTGGCTGGAACCCTGAAACACTAGTGGCTGCAGCCCTGGGTGTGCACACTAGTGTGAGAGAATGAGCCACACACAGGCAGAGCTGAGATCTGAACCAAGAGAGGTGTTGTCTCTGAGGCCTGCCCCACCCAACTTCGTCATTGATTGTTTACTTTAACCGAAACTTTCTTAAGTTACCTTAGAATATCCGGGTTTCAGTTGCTAGTTACCAAAATAGCCTTGCTCAGCATGAGTACTCACTCCCTACACCAGTGGGATCCTCGGTGCCCACAGGCTTTGTCACTAACCAGACTTCTCGGGGGGCAAGGTTGGATCTAGACCCTCCAAAAGGAAGCGGGGGAGACGGAAGAGGGTGGTTCCACAAACAGGTCAGACATGTGGCTTATTCTTCCACATTCTGGGCCAAGATCAACCTGATAAGCCAAGTGCTGGGCAGCACCCCACATACCTGCAAGGTCTGTGCTTGCCCAGCTTCAAGACCAAAGAGCGAGCCTGGAGTCAGCAAAGGAGTTATCAGTGGTTTAATGTACGGGGGAGCTTGCATGTCTGAGCAAGGTCCTGCAGAGACACCTCACCGTGTATGCAAGGCGACAGGCAGGACACGGCAGCAGTCAGCTCCCAGGGGGGAAGGGGTTACCAGTTATAGGAGAACTGACGTAAGGTGGGTTCATTAGTCACCAGAGAAACCACCCCTCTGATAAGAACAGTCACTAGCTGAAAGCATGCAGAAAGGTCGCTCAAGTGAGTAGAGTGTAGGTGAAGCAGGCACTGGTCAGGCACGGGATTTCCAGAGACAAAGAGAACAGCCACCTTGAGTGGCCTGACCACACACCAAGTAATCGGCATCTACAAAAAGCAAACTGAGAAGTGTTTCCAAGCTGTAAGCAGACATTTGCCCCTCTTTTCAAAGCCCATTGTCTTCCTATTTCTGGAGGAGGTACCCTACAGAGGTGCTGTCTGCTCCAGCCATGAGGGACTCACCTTCCCCAATTCATCTCAATAATAAACTTTTGGGGGGCTTTCAGGTACTAACTCATTTTGCTGTATTAACACTGTGAGGTCCTCCAACCCAGTGGCTCAGACAGTAAAGAATCTGCCTGTAATGAGAGAGTGAAGTCACTCAGTCGTGTCTGACTCTTTGCGACCCCATGGAATGTAGCCTACTAGGCTCCTCTGTCCATGTGATTTTCCAGGCAATAGTACTGGAGTGGATTGCCATTTCCTTCTCCAGGGGANCAGAAAATGAAAGAGCATTTTACATAATATGGAAGGACTTATGTTCTGAAACTCTGCAAAAGGTCAGATTTTTTTTAAAAGGAGGAATGAGTATTTCACTGATGTGTTCCATCAGAATTGGGTTTTTCACTCCACTGCAGAGCTGCAAGCATCACTCTGACACTGCGGATCGATAGCAGGAATGTAAGAACAAAAGGAAGGGCCAGCCCCAGGGAGAGAATCACCAAGAAGGATTCCGTCCTCTCCTCCTCCTCCCAATGCCCCTGGCTCAGTTAATGGAGTAAAGTCATCTACATCTGCGCCTGCGACACCTGCTTGGTGAGGGGTGGGGTGCTGGTCATTCCTCCTCCAGGTTGCTCTCATCTCTGTGGGGGCCTGGGACCCTCTGCCTCTCTTACCTCCTGGCTCTTCCTGGCTCAGCATGAAAGACTGATTCAGGGACTTCCTGGAGGCTCAGAGGCTAAGACTCTGAGCTCCCAATGCAGGGGGCCCAGGTTCAAGCCTTCGTCAGGGAACTAGATCGTGCATGCCACAACTGAGAGTTTGCATGCTACAAATAAAGATCCCACATGCTGCAACTAAGACCCACAAAGTCAAAAAAAAAAATATTAAAAAAAATACAGACTGGTCCAGGCATCAATTTTGCCTGTAAGCTTCTATGACCTCCCGCCACCACTGGAAAGTGAGTGAGGGTCTCCCCTTATTTGTCCACAGCAGCTTCTGCAGAGCACCCTTACGGTGCTGCTGACAATGAGGGCGATATACAAAATACAGTAATGACCATCACGGACTAAGTGTGCACTATATGTAGCCCAGGCACTATACGGAGTGCCGTACATGTAATCTCATTTTATTAATTTCACTTGATCCTCATAATCTCTCTGAAGGCTATGTACCACCATCCCCATTTTTACAAGTGAATTAACTGAGCCTTGAGGGTGTTATACAACTTGCCCAAGGTTTCACCTCTCTCAGAGTAGAGGTGTGATGTCAACCCAGGAATGACCTGCTTCCAAAGCTGGTGTGTCTGATCTGTTCCCTGCAGCCGACAACATGTCAAGTTATTTACATGTCCCCTGGAGGCCAGGGACTTCACAGTCGTTATTCTAAGCTTCACCGTGACCTCTAAGTTGGTGATATCATCTCCAAAGTGCAGATGAAGAAAGGCATAGGTGATTAAATAAGGCACCTATGCTCACAGAGTAAGAAAACAGTAAGGTCAGGATCAGAATTCATATCCATCCACTCCAGAAACCCAGGCCCTTTCCCACTGTATCACACTGCTGCCCCTCCTCCAACCACAGATCAATTTATAAAAAGAATCTAGGACTTCCCTGGTGGTCCAGTGGTTGAGAATCTGCCTGCCAGTGCAGGGGACATGGGTTCGATCCCTGGGCCAGGAAGATTCCACATGCTGCAGGGCAACTAAGTTCTAGCACCACAGCTACTGAGCCTGCACTCCACAGCAAGAGAAGCCACCACAGTGAGAAGTCCACACGCCCCAACTAGAGATCAGCCCCTGCTTGCTACAACTAGAACAAGCCCAGGCACAGCAACAAAGACCCAGTGCAACCAAAAATAATTTTTTTTTAAAAAGAAAAAGCATCTAAAATACAGCATACAATACCACAGCCATTGCTGAGACCTGGGCTCACCCGGCCCACAGGTTTAATGTGGACAGAGAAGCCTGGAGGGCTACAGTCCATAGGGTTGCACAGAGTTGGACACAACTAAAGTGACTTTGCACACAGGCACATCAAGCGTGTGTCT
>SJYV01020686.1:142988-166742 GCA_006410875.1 Neotragus pygmaeus
AGGGATTGGGGGCAGGAGGAGAAGGGGACGACTGAGGAAGAGATGGCTAGATGGCATCACTGACTCTATGGACGTGAGTCTGAGTGAACTCCGGGAGATGGTGATGAACAGGGAGGCCTGGCATGCTGCGATTCATGGGGTTGCAAAGAGTCGGACACGACTGAGCGACTGAACTGAACTGAACTGGACTGCAGCCCGGCAGATTCCTCTGTCCGTGGGGTTTTCCAGGCAAGAGTACTGGAGTGGGGTGCCATTGCCAGCGTCTTCTGTGTCTCCTGCATTGGCAGATGGATCCTTTTACCCACTGAACCACCTAGAAGCCCCAGTCTGCTCTAAGTTATTATTTAAAATTTGTTAGTATAAAAGAGAGAGTGTATTCTAGGTTTCCTATGCTAGTTTAATTGGGCCTCACAATTAGTTCGGTTCAGTTCAGTCATGTCCGACTCTTTGTGATTAAGCGTGTACCAAATCCCTGCAACTAGGGTGGAGGAGTGGCCTTCCCAGTTTTCCTGCCCTCCCCCTGGTAGAGTTGTGGGCCCTGCACAATCCTCCCCTCTCACAGGAGGGTCCCTGTTCCCAGCTGCAATGAGTTTTCACTGGTACCCTAAGGAAGTAGCGCTTATTGCCCTCCTTCCCCTTGCTTCCTGTAGACACACACACACACAGAGTACGGCTTTGATTTTATTTGAGATATTGACAGGGACAAGATCTAGGCCATTTTTTGCCTCTCTCATGAGGGCTGTTATAAAGGACATTATCAGGTCAATGGAGAGTTCCGATATGTACTATAGATTAACATATTTTGTCAATGTTAAATTTCCTGAACTGGATAACTGTACCACAGTTACATAGGAAAAATAACCTTATTCTTAGGAAATCTACATCAAAGTATTAATACTACTAGGTAAAAGTGTATGAGGCATGTAACCTCTTCTCAAATGATTCAGAACAGATAGACCAATATTAATAGATGGAGAATAACAAAACAAACATGGCAAAATTTTTTTAAATGAGTGAATTAGAGTATAAGATAGTTTTCTGCATCACTTAATTGCAACGTTTTTGCAAATTAGAAGTTATATCAAAATTAAAAGTTTTTCAGAAGAATCAGTTTGTTCCACCCAGGATGTAAAGAGCTTGGTGCAACATTACTCCCATCCTTAAAACAAAAAAGGAGGGGGCCAGGCTTGAAATACAGCAGGACCCTATGGTCCTTTCCCCTCATGTCCTCAGCCTACCTTTTGCCTATGGAAAAACTTTAACCGAAGAATAAGTTTAATCAGAGAAGTGAGAAAATGCAGAAACAAAGGAAACCACATAATAAAAATGTAGTCATTAAGCAAAGTCAAGGATGTTTAGTTCCTTCTCAAGGGCAATAGATAATATTCTGAGCCATATCCTGTGAGCTGTCTTACAGATACTGAAATGGTCACTGGGTGGAAGAAGTTAACTACATGATGACTAGACTGTAGCCATGACATAAGAATTGGCCTCAAGAAAATGAGAACAAACTGATCATGGAACTGCAGATTATCTGTACTTGAAGCAATCAAGATGACGCCAGTCAAACCATCGATGAACAATTTCAAGATGACTGTCAGAGATGAAAGTGCCGTTTCTGCATGTAGCCCCCTCCCTCTGTCTATAAATGCTCTGGTCCACTGATTATCAGTGGAGGGGAGTTGGCCTTTGGACAGCTGTCCACCCTCCCCACCCCAGCCCCAGTCACTGGCATGCAAAATAAAGCAAACTTTCCTT
Source organism: Neotragus pygmaeus (assembly GCA_006410875.1). Classification (NCBI taxonomy): domain Eukaryota; kingdom Metazoa; phylum Chordata; class Mammalia; order Artiodactyla; family Bovidae; genus Neotragus; species Neotragus pygmaeus. Next base: position 144,747 of record SJYV01020686.1, read on the forward strand.
TCTACCAGCATGGCCTCTTAATTGGCTTTTGAGGGGCAAGCAGCTGGACCCTACTTTCGGTTATAGGCTAACTTCAGATTCACAACTTTTTTGAAGTCCGTTGGAGAGCTGAGGTTGTGCAATAACCACTTGACTCAACATCCCAGTAGAGACATCCACGTGCAGGGAGAGAGGAGACTCAGCCATGCACTTATTCCATACCCAGGGTGGATGGAATTAGGAACACTTGTCAGAAGAGTTCAGCTCGAATGATTGATGTGTTGAGGACAGGCCAGACGTGAGTTGATGGGAGTGTTTTCTGTTGTTATTGGTTTTGCTTTGTCACTGATAGTGATGTTACACACTTTATGTTTATCGGTCATTAATATTTTTTCTTTTGGACATCATCTTTGTCCATTTCTCATTCCAGTAATCTTGCCTGGAGGATTCCATGGACAGAGGAGCCTGGCAGGCTACAGTCCATGGGGTTGCAAAAAGTCAGGCATGACTGAGTAACTATCACTCACTCACTCACTGTTTTACAAAAGCTATTCATTTCATAATAGACAGTCAGCCTTTAACACTGCAAATACTTCCTCCCTCTACCACATAATTTTGTTTTTTGATGAAGAAAAAAATTTACTTTGCCTTATATTCTATGTGTATTTCTTTTCCTTCATGTTACTTTCTTCTTTGATTTTTGTACTTAGACAAACTTTTTGTAATCTGATATTATTACTATTTGTTCATTTATTTAACAAATATTTTCTGCTCAGCTAATATATCCTAGAAGCTTTCCAAGGCACAGGGGACAAACAGTTAAGAATCCTGCCTTCTTGGAGCTTGTATTCTAGACAGTAAACAAAATAATAAAAAACGGATATATTTTAGGAGCATGGTTGATTAACAATGCTGTTAGTTTCAGATGTACAGCAAAGTAATTCAGTTATATATATGTATGCATCTATTCTTTTTCAAATTCTTTTCAATGTTGTAAAACTTTCTGTCATTCAGGTGAATCTTTTAGTCAAGGTCCCAGGGGGAAAATTCCGGTTAAACCACAAAGAATGGTCTAGAACTCTGAAGCTAGAAACAGCAGGTGCAGTCACTCCCCTGAACGGACTCTGTGATCAGAATCTGGAGATAAAAGGAATGTGGTATAGCTGAGAAGAGAGAACTTAAAAAAAAAAAATTGAAACATACAATGTTTTAGGTGTACAGAAAAATGACTAAGTTATAGATAATTATTTTTCAGGTTCTTTCCATCATAGATTATTATAAGATATTGACTGTAGGTCCCTGTGTTATACATTAGGTCCTTGTTTATTTTATATATAGTAGTGTGAATCTGTTAATCCCAAATTCCCAATTTATCCCTCCCTTTGCTTCTCCCTTGGTAATCATAAATTTGTTTTCTATGTCTGTGAGTCTACTTCTGTATTTGGCTTTTTTTTTTTTTAAAGTATAGTTGATTTACAATGTTTTGTTAGTTTCGGGTATAGTGATTCAGCTATGAGTATATACACATATATATATAAGACTTTTTAAGACTTTTCTACTTATAGGTTAATGTAAAATATTAAGTATAGTTCCCTGTACTATACAGTTGGTCTTTGTTGGTTCTCTATTTTATATAGATTAGTGTGTGTATATTAATCCCAGTCTCCTAATATATTCCTCGCTTATTTTTTCCCCTTCAGTAATCATGTTTGTTTTCTATGTTTGTGAGTTTATTTCTGTTTTGTAAATAAGTTCAATTATATCTTTTTTTAGGTTCCACATTTAAGTGATATCATATGATATTTGTCTTTGATTTATAATAATTATAAATATTTATTTATTACAATTTTATTTATACATATAACAATATATTTAAATAATTGTTTAAATTATAAAATCACATAATTATATAAAATATTATAAAAATAATTATAAAATTATTTAAATGATAAAATATTATTTAAATATTATACATATTATATTAATTTCTAGACCCATCTGCTGCTGCTGCTGCTGCTGCTGCTGCTAAGTCGTGTCAGTCACGTCCGACTCTGTGCGACCCCACAGATGGCACCCCACCAGGCTCCCCCGTCCCTGGGATTCTCCAGGCAAGAACACTGGAGTGGGTTGCCATTTCCTTCTCCAATGCATGAAAGTGAAAAGTGAAAGTGAAGTCACTCAGTCATGTCCGACTCTTAGCGACCTCATGAACTATAGCGTGCCAGGCTCCTCCATCCATGGGATTCTCTAGGCAAAAGTACTGGAGTGGGGTGCCATTGCCTTCTCCGCTAGACCCATCTATAACACTGCAAATGGCATTACAGTAAGTCCCCTACGTACAAAATCTTCAAGTTGCAAACTTTCAACTTTCAAAGATGTGAACATATGTTTGCATGTCCAATTACGTAAGTTAGCTCACAGGTCTGGTGTACATTGTTACCTGAGCGCATCCTCTACAAGTAATTTTCCTTTTGTGTACTTTAATGTACAGCACTGTTTAGAGTCCAGTAGTAGAGTATCTTTATTTCCAGTCCAGGATGTCCAGAAGCAAGTATAAAAGAGTGGCGATGTAGCTGGTACTGCTAAGAAGTGTCATGAGATAACAATGGCAACAAAAATGAAAATAATGGATAGAGTGGAGCAAGGTGAAAAGATGGAATTGGAGGCCTAGCAAAAGAATGAAGAGCGACAAGAGGAAGAAGAAATAACTGAAGAACCGAACAGACTCACGACACAGGAAACTGCAGGAGGATTTTCTTCATTCGAGGAGGCACTGTTAGATTTTGAGGCACAAGACCTGAACATAGAACGGGACAGAAAAGTCTGCATGTGGCCACCATTCAGAATGCAATCCAGTGCTACTGTGTCACCTATGATGAGAAAAAAAAGAGCTGTGATCCAGTCACCACTGGATGATTTTTTCAAGAGGGTAGATAGAATTGAATCCGGCACGAAACCGGAACCTGTGCATCAGTGCAAGGCATGAGTGAAACTGCAGCTTGATTCCATTTCCTGTTGCTGACAATCCTTCAGCTCTACCATCTCCCAACCCCTCTTCCTCCTGTAACTCTTCTTGACTGTTCACTCGATGCCAGCCTCTGTATGCCGGCTATTGTACTGTACTACTTATTGTACTTTTCAAGGTACTGTACTGTAAGATTAAAAATGTTTTCTTTATTTTCTGTTTGTTTTTTTGTGTGTATTATTATGCACACAGACATGACTAAAAGGTTTGGGTTTTGTATATTATTTTCATGAAAAGTAATATAAACCTACTAGAGTACACAATTCACCTGCCAATGCAGGAGATGCAGGCTTGATCCCTGAGGTGGGAAGATCGCCTAGAGAAGGAAAAGGTAGCCCATTTCAGTATTCTTACCTGAGAAATCCCATGGACAGGGAAGCCTGGTGGGCTACAGCCCATGGAGTCTCAAAAGACTGGACACGACTTAGCAACTAAATGACAATAGTAGTATGGAGTGAACTGTATTAGTTGGATATCTAGTCTAACTTTGTTGGACATACAAACAAATTGGGCTTATGAACATGCTCTAGGAATGGACCCTGTATGTGGGGGACTTAATGTATTTCATTCTTTTTTTATGGCTGAGTAATCCATTGAATATATGCACCACATCTTCTTTATCCATTCATCTGTCAGTGGACACTTAGGTTGCTTCTGTGTCTTGGCTATTATGAACAGTGCTGATATGAACACTGGGATGTATATCTTTTCAAATTAGTGTTTTCTGTTTTCCAGATATATGCCCAAGAGTGGAATTGTTGGGTCATATGATTACTGACTTGATGGACGTGAGTCTGAGTGAACTCCAGGAGTTGGTGATGGACAGGGAGGCCTGGCGTGCTGCAATTCATGGGGTCGCAAAGAGTCAAACACGACTGAGCAACTGAACTGAACTGAACTGATGGTAACTGTATTTTTAGATTTTAAGAAACTTGCATACTGTCTTCCATAGTGGCTGCATCTATTTATATTCCCACCAACAGTGGAGAAGTGTTCCTTTTGAAGGAGAGAACTCTTGATGGGAACTGAGACTTTCTGTCTGGAGTTGCAGCCTACTGAGAAGACCCATAAGGAAGGAACTTGGGGGAAAACACCAAGAACTCAATCTTTCCCTTCCTCCCTCTCAATTCATTCTGACTCCTCCCAGTTGGCTGAACCCAAGGAGCCAGTGAGCTGGTCAACACAGGCTACCTCCTGGGGCATGCAGCAAGGGGGCAGGGTGGGACAGGCTGGGAGTGGAGCCAGTGGAAGCTGTACTGCACCCACCAACCTGGCAGAGGGAGGCCAAAAAGCACAGAAATTAGAGGATGTTTTGGGCTCTGAGTGTTTCTAATTAACCACATGCCTTTGGACAAAGTCTTATTTCTCTCTCTGATCCTGTTTGTGCATTTATAAATGCTGAGACCACTGCCTTCCTTGCAGAAAAATTGTGGGTTTTAAGTGAGATAAAGTATGCATATAAAGTACTTGGTCCATAGTTAGTTTTCAGTGATTGAGACCTTTTTAAACAAAATTGGAGTAATCATTATCTTAAGTATTCAGTTCAGTTCAGTTCAGTTCAGTCACTCAGTCGTGTCCGACTTTTTGCAACCCCATGAATTGCAGCATGCCAGGCCTCCCTGTCCATCACCAATCCCCAGAGTTCACTCAGACTCACGTCCATGTCAGTGATGCCATCCAGCCATCTCATCCTCTGTCGTCCCCTTCTCCTCTGCCCCCAATCTCTCCGAGCATCAGTCTTTTCCAATGAGTCAACTCTTCGCATGAGGTTAGTATATGAAAATATAAAACCCTCCCTGTAAAGATGCTAGAGGGGGGTATCCTACAGCAAGGATGGCTGGTGAGGTTAAAGGGGGAGAGACACTGTTTACCAGGGGTGTTCAATTCAGTTCAGTCACTCAGTCTGTCTGACTCTTCGGGACCCTATGGACTGCAGCCCTACAGGCTTTCCTGTCCATCACTAACTCCCAGAGCTTGCTCAAACTCATGCTGTTGAGTCGATGATGCCATCCAACCATCTCATCCTCTGTCGTCCCCTTCTCCTGCCTTCAATCTTTCCCAGCATCAGGGTCTTTTCCAGTGAGTCAGTCCTTCGCATCAGATGCCCAGGAGTATTAACACGCTCCAGTCTTTGTGTGTGTGTCAAGTTGCTTCATTGTGCCCGACTCTTTTTGACCTGTGGACTATAGCCCGCCAGGCTCCTCTGTCCATGGGATTCTCCAGGCAAGAAAACTGGAGTGGGTTGCCATGCCCTCCTCCATGGGATCGTCCCAATCCAGGGATTGAACCTGGGTCTCCTGTGCCTCCTTCTACAGAATAGGCATGAAAATGGGACCTGCTGGATATTTCTTGTAAAAATTAATGTAAAAACTTAATGTAGAGGCTTCCCATAAGACAATAGGTATCCACACTTTTACTTAGTAGTGGAAAATAAGGTAAAAACTAAGTATCTAAAAATAGAAAAATAACAAATTCATGAAATATGCAGCCATTAAAAATGATGTCTTATGAGAATATATTCATGATCTTTCTCTGGACAGAGATCTTTTAAAGAAGTCACAAAAAGCTCAAACCAGAAAAGATGAATATATTGAACTTCATTAAAATTAAGAACTCTTATTCATCAAAAAATATCACTAAGAGAGGGAAACTGTAGAATAGGAGACTCGCATCCACTTTATAGGGCTCCTCAGGTGGTGCTAGTGGTAAAGAACCCACCTACCAACGCAGGAGACACAGAAGTCGCCGGTTCAGTCTGTGGGTTGAGAAGATCCCCTGGAGGAAGGCATGGCAACCCACCCCAGTATTCTTGCCTGGAGTATCTCATGAGGAGTCTGGTGGGCTACAGTCCATAGGGTTGCAAAGAGTTGGACATGACTGAAGCGACTTAACACGCACGTATGCATCCATTAAATAAAATATAAAGAAGTCCTACAAATAAATAAGAAAAAGGCAAGCAAACAAATAGAAAAATAGTCAAACTATCTGAACAGACACTTCACAAAAAAGATATCCAAATTGAAAAGATGCTCGAATCCTTAGTCCAGGGAAATGCAAGCTAAAATCACGAAGAGAAACCACTCAGAAGAATGACTAACATTTAAAAGCCTGACCATATCAAGCGTTGGTGAGAATGGAAAAAAACTGGAACTCTCATATGATGTTGGTAGGAGGGTGAATTGGTATATCCCTTTACCAAATGGTAGGCAATATCTGCCAAAGATAAAACACACGTTTTTCAGAGGATGCAGAGGATCTACCCTGGGATGTATAACCAAGAGAGACAGGTGCTTACGTCCAGAAAGAGACAGGCCCAAGATTGTTCATAGCAGCTTTACTTATAATAACCCTAAGTAGGAAAAAAAAGACAGATATCCATCCATAAAAAGATGAATAAGTAAAGGTTGATATCTTCAAACAATGGGATTCTGTACAGCAGTAAAAATAAATAAATAAACTACTGGAATAGTTGGAAACATGGATAAATCTCATAGTGCTAATATTTAGTGAGAGAAGTTAGCTACAAAGACTTGGTATAATGCGAAATTGAAATAAAAATATGACATAGAGAATAAAAGTTTAAATAAATAGCTGGAAGAAAATAAACTGAAAGTTTGCCTATAGGTCTTTCTGAGGGTGGGATTAAATATTTTCTTCATGCTATTCTGGGTGTGCAAAATTTTCTTCAGTGAACATGAAGAATTTATAATTAGGAAAAATTATTTTAAAAAATTGAAATTCCTTTTAAAATTTGCAAGGCAGAAATGAAGAGGAAAGGAAAGAAACAGCTGGCAAAACAGCATTTATGCTAAATGCTTTAATATAGCTGTAATTGTCTGATTTTGAGGCTTTAAACATAATTTTAAAATAGGTCATATAGTCAATAACTTTGAATTGGTTAATTTTCTCTTATTCTTTTACCTCAGAGGCAAAACTCAAAGGAATAAATGGATCTATGGCTAAGTAGATAAATGTATTTGAGACTGAAAGGATTTTATTGTACATTTTTATTGCAGATCTTTTCTCCTTTCATTTTGGCTATTAATGTGCACAACTGAATTGAAGTTGAGACCTTATTGGCTTTTAAATACTTCAGCGGAACCCCCAGCTGTTAATGATAGCCCACGTCTCTCCCTCGTCTTTGAAGGCATGGGTGCTGAGTACTCATTCATTTGAGGTTAAGTGGGCGATTAGGATTGGAGGAACACACCAAGTCTGAGGAATGCAGGAAGCTGTCAGGCCCGGCTGGGCCTTGCCTGGGGCAATGTGCTCAGTCCTGTCTCCCTTTCTTCATGGTCCTAGTTTAGTAGCCTCCCAGTCATCTCTGATGCTCTGAGACCCCACACAGTGTATTCTGTCAGTTGCCTGTCTTGCTTCCTACTTGTTCTCAACAAATCAGAGCGTATGGTGGAACCTGCCTGAACTGTGGTGGCCAAAGACCCAACCAGATGCTGACCTGCTTGCATTGTTTTCCTGCTAAAAGAGCCCCAACAGACGCAGGCCCCCAGGCCAGATTGAAAGGACTTGTATCATTAAAACTACAGCAAGAAGACACTGGGGAAAGGGGAGAATTCAGGCACCCGGGACTTGCTGCCCAACTGCCCTTTTAAGTCATTGATTCATTTTTTTCTAAAAACCCACTTATTACACACATGGAGTTCAGCCTGGTACTCTGTGACAACTAGGGGGGTGAGATGGGATGGGGTAGGGTGTGGGAGGAAGGTTCAAGAGGGAGGGGACGTATATATCTCATGGCTGATTCACATTGTTGTATGACAGAAGGCAACACAACATTGTAAAGCAATGGTCCTCCAATTAAAAATAATTTTTGAAAAAATATTTATTAAAGCTCCTCTATTTTCCAGGCACTGGATACTGGAGATAGATCAGTGTTACCTGTGCCCTCCCCACCCAACTCATAAATCGAAATTCTAACTCTCAGTGGCTCAGAATGTGCCTGTTTAGAGTCAAAATTCCTTTATAGAGGTGATTAAAGGAGGTCATTAGAGTGGGCCCCAATCCAACATGAGTGATGTGCTTATAAGAAAAGGAATATTTGGATATAGACGTTGACACCCAAGGAAGATAGTGTGAAGACACTGGGAGAAGACAGCTATCTATGAACCAGGGAGAGGCCTGACCGGATCCTCCCTTTATGCCTTTTGGAAGGAGCAGAACCTGCTGGCACCTTGATCTTGGACCTCCAGCCTCCAGAATAGTGAGAAAATGCATTTCTGTTGTCTAAGTCCCAGTCTGTGGTACTTTGTTAGAGAAACTAATACAGAAGGAGGAAGATACAAGGCCCCCATCCTATGGGAACTCACTTTTTAAAAAGTTACAAAAAGAAAACCCTGGAAATTCCCTGGTGGTACAGAGGTCAGGACACCATGCTTTCACTGCAAGGGCCAAGGTTCAATCCCTGGTCAGGAGATTAGGATCCTGCAAGCCTCGAGGTGCAGCCAGCCGGAAAAAAAAAAGAAGAGAAAACAAACCCCTTTCTATTATGGACATCTTCATTCTACATAAAGTAGAGAGAATGGTATAATAAACTCCAAGGTACACATGGCCCAGCTTCAGTCATTATCAGCACACGACCAATCTTTCCTTTCTACTTCCCCATTCCCTCTGAATTTCTATTATTATTATTTTTTTATAATTTCTGACATTTATTTATTTATTTATTTATTTATTTTTTTAACAGCTATAACATTTTAATGAAATAGTTGAATAATTACTAAAAGTAAAAAATTTTATTTATCAAAATTATTTCATATAAAATGACTTTAATAAAATAATATATTCATCATTTAAGTATTAATGATGTTCTTCCCTTTACATTTCTTTTTCCTTTCAAAAGGACATTGAAAATAAAATGAATATTTTATATTTTTTCAACTAATGATGACAATCTTTGCATGNTTTTTTTTTCCCAGCTGATATAGTGAAGTCAGAATCTAAACAAATTCTATCTACACCAACTGGCATTTTACATTTTATGGCATTTTTAATTTCCCCTCTAAGTCACTTTAGTTGTGTCCAACTCTGTGTGACCCTATGGACTGTAGCCCATCAGGCTCCTCTGTCCATGGGATTCTCCAGGCAACAATGCTGGAATGGGTTGCCATGCCCTTCTCCAGGAGATCTTCCTGATCCAGGGATTGAACCTGCATCTCTGACATCTCCTGCATTGGCAGGCAGGTTCTTTAACACTTGCACCACCTGGGAAGCCCCGCCCTCTTTTTTTCTTGCTCTTTACTTATTGTAGAAACATTTTTTTCTGTAGAGTTTCCCAGATTCTGAATTTGGCTGCCTGCATCCTTGTGGCATTTTCTAACATGCTCTGTTGCTTATCTCTTACAAACTGGTAGCTGTTTTCGAAGTCTTGATGAGACTCAGGTCAATTATTTGACAAGAGTACTTTGAAGGAGGTACTCTGAGCTTTCTGTTACATCACATCATGAAGCATATAGTGTTTTGGGTATCTATGTTTTGGGTTGCCCTCATGGCTTAGCGGTAAAGAATCACCTGCTAATACAAGAGACTCGGGTTTGAACCCTGAGTCCAGAAGATCCCCTGGAGAAGGAAGTGGCAACCCGCTTCAGTATTCTTGCCTGGGAAATCCCTTGGACAGACGAGTCTGGAGGGCTACAGTCCATTCGGTCTCAAGAGTCGAACAGGGTGACTAAACCGCCACCACCACCACTACACACACACAGACAGACAGACATACACACATACGCTTATCGTTTTTAAAGAGTAAATCAAAATCTGTTGACGTTATTAGTTATTGTCAAGGGAGGAAATGGGATGGAGAGAGACAAGGATGGAAATTAGACTTAACAGAGGTGTCTTGTCTTATGGTTTTGACTTGGTACTGTGCATACTCATACACTGTTTAGTTCACTTACCAATATATCCTGGTGATCAGTCTAGAACATTTTATAAAAATCCTCTTCACCCCTTTTTATAGTGTTCCGTTGCGTAGATGTACATTCTAGTTCTCTCTTGATAGAAAATTGAGCTGTTGTATGGCAGAAACCAATAAAACGTTGTAAAGCAACTTTCCTCCAATTACTTTTGGTGTAGACTATTTAAAAGCAAGACTGAAAAAAAAAAAAAAAAGCAAGACTGAATTGTATAATTTATTACAGAAAATAAATTTTAATAAAGCAAAAAAGAAAATTGAGCTGTTTTATTACAGTGCCATAGTTAATATCTTCATGCATATGATATTTTTTATTTTTCCCAGTATATCTGTGTGAAAGATTCTTAGAAGAGGGTTTGTTGTGTCAAAGGCTAATTGCAGATGTACTGTTGCTAGATATTCCTAACCCCCACCCACTTCATACATTTTTTTTACACTCCAATCATCAGTATGAATCTGTCAGTTCTTACATTGCTTCATCAAAAGAGTATCTTTTCCACTATTTGGATCATCTGACAGAAATAAATCTGACAGGGAGAAAATTTGTCATGATTTTAACTGGTAATACTGTTATTGTGGTGCTTCCCTGGTGGTTCAGATGGTAAAGAATCTGCCTGCAATGTGAGAGACCCAGGTTCGGTCCCTGGATCAGGAAGATTCCCTGGAGAAGGGAATGGCTACCCACTCCAGTCTTCTTGCCTGGAGAATTCCATAGACAGAGGAGCCTGGTGGGCTATAGTTTCCAAGGTCGCAAAGAGCCAGACACGACTGAGCGACTAACACTTTCACTTTCTGTTTTTGTTTTTCTATTATTGTGAGTCAGATTGGATATCTTTTCAAATATTCAAGGACATGGGGCATTGAAAAGACTTTCTCTTTTTGTGAACTGCCTTCACAATTCTAGCCCAGCTTTTCTACAAGATTATTGGTCTTTTTTTCCCCTTAATATTTTAGAGTGAACTTACTTTTGAGAAAGAAGGTAAACAAAGAAATGTGATAAATAAATATGATGAATCTGGCTCAATAAATTGATAAATTCTAGAAAGGGACTAAAGAGACAGAGAGGTGACAGAGTGAGAGGTGGTCCTTTAGTTGAAGAGGTCAAGAGAAGCCTACTGGGGAAGGTGACTTAAAAAAAAATGATGTGGTGAAAAGGGAGGTGGTGAAAATGCTCAGTATTTGAGCATTTATTATTTATTTTTGGCCACTGCTGTAGCACGTGGGATCTTAGTTCTCCCACCAGGATTGGAACATACACTCCCTGCATTGAAAGGGCAGACAGGACCACCAGGGAAACTCTGGAAGATGACTTTTTAAGAAGAAATTAAGAGAAGCAGGTACATGAAGAGCAGATGAGTCCAGAGGTAGATTCGTGAATGAGCCAGGCAGGGAGAACAGCATATGTCAAAAGTCCTGAATTAAGAAAGAAATTTAAATGTTCGTGGAATAAACAGAAAAACAGATTGTTTAGCATTACCCTTGTTCCGTCTCTAAGTCGTGCCCAATTCTGTTACCCGCATAGACGGCAGCCCACCAGGCTCCCCCGTCCCTGGGATTCTCCAGGCAAGAACACTGGAGTGGGTTACCATTTCCTTCTCCAATGCATGAAAGGGAAAAGTGAAAGGGAAGTCGCTCAGTCGTGTCTTAGCGACCCCATGGACTGCAGCCTACCAGGCTCCTCCGTCTATGGGATTTTCCAGGCAACAGTACTGGAGTGGGGTGCCATTGCCTTTTCTGCCTGCGGATATGACACCTGAACAAAATAGTGAGATGGATTTCTTGAATGTTTCACAAAGATAAATTTTTCTCCTGTTTGGGATGTGCAGCTTTACCTGTGCTGAGATCCCCTGACTGTAGGATAAAGGACATTAAACTCTAGGTTGTGAGGCACTGGCCCAGTGCCATGCTCCGTATGGGAAGGAGGTGAGAAATGGTATTAAAACTACGTCCCCATAATGAAAAAAGAGGAAAATGAATTTTTAAAAATTAATATTGATACCACTTTTAAATGGAACAAATGGGGAAATGGCTTTATTTATTAATGTATTATTTTTGGCTACACTAGGTCTTTGTTGCTGTATGCAGGCTTTCTCTAGTTGCTGCAAGTAGGGGCCACTCCTTGCTGCGGTTTCTCTTGTTGCGGAGTGTGGGCTCTAGCTGCACGGGCTTCTGTAGTTGTGGTGCATGGGCTTAGCTGCCCTGCAGCATGTGGGGTCTTAGCTCCTGCCCAGGAATTAAACCGATGTTCCCTGCATTAGCAAGGGATTCTTAACCACTGGACCACCGGGGAAGTCCAGGAGAATGTCTTTTTGAAAAAACAGACTTTCATCCTTCATTTCTTACATTTATATTCAGTAAAATTGACCTGTGTGTGTATGAAAGTTGAAAGTGGAAGAAGTTGCTCAGTTGTGTCTGACTCTTTGCATCCCCATGGACTATACAGTCCATGGAATTCTCCAGGCCAGAATACTGGAGTGGGTAGCCTTTCCCTTCTCCAGGGGATCTTCCCAACCCAGAGATCAAACCTAGGTCTCCTGTATTGCAGGCAGATTCTTTACCAGTTGAGCCATCAGGGAAGCCCAAGAATACTGGAGTTGGTAGTCTATCCCTTCTCTAGCAGATCTTCCTAACCCAGGGATTGAACCAGGGTCTCCTGCCTTGCAGGTGGATTCTTTACCAGCTGAGCTATCAGGGAAGTATATATAGTATATATGTGTGTGTGTGTGTGTGTTTAGTATGAGTTTTAGGAGATCCAATCAGTCCATTCTAAAAGAGATCAGTCCTGGGTGTTCTTTGTAAGGACTGATATTGAAGCTGAGACTCCAACACTTTGGCCACTTCATGCGAAGAGTTGACTCATTGGAAAAGACTCTGATGATGGGAGGGATTGGGGGCAGGAGGAGAAGGGGGACGACAGAGGATGAAATGGTTGGATAGTACCACTGATTCGATGGACATGAATTTGGGTGAACCCTGGGAGTTGGTGATGGACAGGGAGGCCTGGTATGCTACAGTTCATGGGGTCGCAAAGAGTTGGACATGACTGAACGACTGAACTGTACTGAGATTCATGTAATCACCAAAACAATCAGGATATAAATAGTTCCATTACCCCTGAAAAAGGGCTCTGTGGCTCGTTTGTCCACCAGCCATTCCCCTTCTGCCTCCGTTCTTGCAGCCACTTTCCTCTTATTGCAGTTGGTTTAATTCTAAAATGGCCTCCATGAACTTCACTTCCAGTGGTATAACCTAAATCATTTCCCCAATCTTGGGTGTGTGAATGACCTGTGACTTACTTCTAGCTAGTAGAATATGACCAGGATTATTGGATATTGGTTACTTTCTTGGTTAGATTATTGTGTAGCAAAGGTCATTCCCATGATCGCATTGTATTGTATAACAGTGGTTTTTTTTTTTTTGTTTTGTTTTTTTAGCAGACTGGAGCAAGAGACACTCTTTTACAAGAGACACACTTCTACTTTAAGTTTGCTTAAAAAAAGCAGACTATCCTGTGTGACTATCTGGGAGGAGGGCTACGTGGCAGGAAACCCAGGACCTGAGGATAGCTTCCAGTCAACAGCCAGTAAGAAGTCAGCACCCTCAGTCACAGAGCTGCAAATGAATTCTGCCAACAACCTGAATGAGCTTGAAAATGAATGCTCCCTAGTTGAGCCTTCGCATAGGACACAGCCTGACTGACATGTTGATTTCAGCCTTGTGAGTATAAGACCTGAGTATAAGACTCAGCTAACCAGAACTCTGACTCCTGACCCACAGAAACTGTGAGATAATTATTCATTGCTTTAAGCTACTAAGTCTGTGGGCATTTGTTATGAAGCAATAGAAAACTAACAAACTTCCCTATAGTGTTGCCTTTTCCAAATGTCATAAAAGAAATCACATGATATGTAAATTGGGGGACCAGTTTTTAAAATTCAGCATAATACATTTATGATCATTCTTTTTATTCCTAAAGGGTATTCTATTACATACAGACCCCATGGGTTTGTTTTTTTTTTAATCTTTTACCTGTTGAGGACATTCGAGCTATTTCTAATTTTTGTTAATTATGAAAAGAGTTGCTATAGACATTTGTGTACAGGTGTTTGTGTGAACATTATTTTTGAGGGTAAATATGATTGCTTGGTCATAAGGTGAGCATGTGTTTAATTTTATAAGAAACTTTCAAACTGTACATGCTTATACCATTTTGCATTCCCCCTAGCAACGAATGAGGGTTCCAGTTAATCTTTATTAGCATTAGCACTTGATATTGTCTTTATTTTTTTCAAAAGCTGTCCCAATAAATGTGCAGTGGTTTCTCATTGTGGTTTTAATTTGCATTTTCTTAATGGTTATTGGTGTTGAACATCTTTATATGTGCTTAGTTGCCATCTTCACACCCTCTTTGGTAAAATATCTAAGTCTTTTGTGCACTTTTTTATTGAATTGTTGAAGCCATCTTTCACCATTGTGATATTGGATGTGGTTTTTTTATTTATTCTTATAGATGCTTGTTAGCAAATTTAAATAATTTGCCTTCTATTTCTACTTTGCTCGGGTTTTTTTTTTAATTTTTTTCCATGAAAGGATATTGAACTTTTCAAGTAGTTTTTCTGTATTAACTTATGAAATTGTGTGTGGTTTTTCTTCTTTGGCCTGTTCATATGGCAGATTATGTTAAATGGTTTTCAAATTTGAACCATTCTTACGGTCTTGAAAATAACCCCATGAGGTTGTGGTGAATTATTCTTTTTATTGCTGGAATCAAGTTGTTAGTATTCTGTTGAGGATACTGTTTCTATGTTAATGATGGATGATGGACTCTAATTTTCTTCTGTTTTTCATTGGCTCAAGAATGAACCTAGACTACACGTTCAACTTTATGGTACTGCTTCCTTGAGTTTCTTCTTCACCATGATCTCTGGGACATTTTCTGGCCCCCAGGGACCTCTACTGGTCTTGTGACTGGAAAGCTGGAGTTTGCATTTCCCTACTCTATGGCATATTTGGGATTTCCCTAGTGGCTCAGATGTAAAGAATCCACCTGCAACACGGGAGTCCCGGGTTTGACCCCTGGTCAGGAAGATCCCCTGGAGAAGAGAATGGCAACCCACTCCAGTATTCTCGCCTAGAGAATCCCATGGACGGAGGAGCCTGATGGGCCACAGTCCATGGGGTCACAAAGTGTCGGACACGACCAAGTGACTAACACTAACCTATCCTATGGCATATTTCTGACTATGTCTATCTCCAAAGCCAAGCAGGAGGAGGGAAGGTAGAGATAAAAATCAATGCGAATGGTTCCTGTGCTCTTGAACTATAGTCCTTTTGGTCAGAGAGGATCCTGCTCCCTCACAGTCTCAGGTGCCTGCTCAGCTGCTGTTACCACTGCTGTCACCATCACCATCATAGCGACGCTTTTGAATTTTGGTACCAAGAGGTTTAGGCAGAGAATATAGAAATAACTAAAAATATGGGGGTTTCCCCCATTATCTCTGAGCTTTATGGGTCCTCTTGCTTCTTCTCAAACCAGAAAGAGAGAGTTTCTTTTACAGATCTTTTTCGCCACCCCTAGTACACAGTTCTAGGTTTCATCGCCTTTAATTATAGACTAAGAGACATTGGAGTAAGAAAAGATACAGGAAATTCACCCATGAATCTATCTTATTTGGAGTTTTGTTTTTTTATGCAATTTTCCTATTTTTTTCCCTCCAAAATCTTTCATAGCTCCTCCATATATTTTTTTTTTCTGTCATTTTTAGTTGTATTTAGTGGAAATAACCAGAGAAGGCAATGGCAACCCACTCCAGTACTCTTGCCTGGACAATCCCATGGACGGAGGAGCCTGGTGGGCTGCGGTTCATGGGGTCGCTAAGAGTCGGACGTGACTGAACGTCTTCACTTTCACTTTTCACCTTCATGCATTGGAGAAGGAAATGGCAACCCACTCCAGTGTTCTTGCCTGGACAATCCCATGGACGGAGGAGCTTCGTGGGCTGCAGTCTGTAGGGTTGCAGAGTTGGACACGACTGAAGCGACTTAGCAGCAGCAGCGGCAGCAGCAGTGAAAATAACAGAGCAAAGGGTGCTTATGTCATTTTAACTGAACCAGAATGGACAATGGCTTTTGATATATATAGTAATTTCTTCACAGAGTGGTTGAATCTGCTGTGATCCTTCCATTAATTGAAACATTTCCACCTTGGGGAATTCTCTCTTTAAGAGATTCTAATGAATTCAAGGATGGTTGAATACCTAAAAACCAGTCAATATGATACACCGCATCGATAAATTTAAGAATAAAAATCTTATGAACATCTAAATAGATGCAAAAAACTTTTGACAAAATTCAACATCATTCTCAACCAAATGGGTATCAAAGGAACATTTCTCAGCATAAGAAGAGCCATATATGACAAACCCACAGCTATCACCATACTCAATGATAAAAAGCTGAAAGTATTTTCTGTAAAATCAGGACCAAGACAAGGACCCCCACTTCTGCCATTTTTATTCTAAATATTGGAAGTCCTAGTCACAGTAATCGGACAAGAAAAATAAATAAAATGAATCCAAATTGGAAGTGAAGAAGGAAAACTTTCACCGTTTGTAGACGACATGATGCTATGTATAGAAAACCTGGAAAACACCACCAAAAAAAATTATTAGGACTAATAAATAAATTCAGTAAACTTGAAGGATGCAAAATTAATATATGAAAATCTTTTGTGTCTCTACATTAACAATGAACTATCAGAAAGAGAAATTAATAAATCAGTCCCACTTAACAATTGTATCAGAAAAAAATACCTGGGAATAAGTATAACCAAGAAGGTAAAAGATCTGTACTTAGAAACTATAAGACATTGATGAAAGAAGTTGAAGATGGTGTAAATGGAAAGACAGACCATCCTCATGGATTAGTATTGATATTGTTAGAATGACCATACTACCCGAAGCCATCTACAGATTTAATGCAATCCTTGTTAAAATACCACTGGAATTTTTTTCACAGAACTAGAACAAAGAATCCCAAAATTTGTAGACCCCACATGCCTTGAGAAATAAGAGCAAAGTTGGAGGTATCATGGTCCCTGATTTCAAATTATACTACAAAACTATATAAAAACAATATGGTACTGGCACAAAAACAGATACATAAATGGATGCAATATAATAGAGAGCCCAGAAATGAATCTACACTTATATGGGCAATTAATCCATGACAAAGGAGGCAAGACAATATTTTCAAAAACTAATGCTGGTGAAACTAGACAGCTGTATGCAAAAGAACCAAGTTGGAATATTTGTTACTTCATACACAAAAATAAACTTAAAATGGGTTAAAAGCTAAATTCAAGACCTGAAACCATAAAAATCTTAGCAGAAAATATAGGCTGAATACTCTTTAACACTAGTCTTAGCAATATCTTTTTGTATATATCTCCTCAGGCAAGGGAAACAAAAATAAACAAGTAGAACTACTTCAAGTCAAAAAGTTTTTGCACAGGGAAAGAAACTATCAACAAAACGAAAGCACTGCTTACTGAATGGGAGAAGATATTTGCAAATGATATATCTGATAAGGGATTTATGACCAAAATATACAAAGAACTCATATAACTCAACATTTAAAAAATATTTAAAAAACATTAAATAACAGCTCTAACAGAAAATGGGCAGAAGACCTGAATAAACATTTTTTTTCCAAAGAAGACATACACATGGCTAACAGGCACATGAGAAGATGCCCAATATTACTAATTATTAGGGAAATACAAATCAAAGCTACAATGAGATACTACCTCACACCCATTGGAATGGCTATCATCAAAAAGGCCACAAAGGATGTGGAGAAAAAGGCACCCGCGTGTACTATTGGAAGGACTGTAAACTGGCGTAGCTACTATGGAAAACAGTACGAAGTTTCCTCAAAAAATTAAAAATAAATCTACCATATGATCCAGCAAGTCCACTTTGGGGTTTTTTTTTCAAAGAAAACAAAAATATTAACTCTAAAAGATACACATACCCATATGTTCATTGCAGCATTAGCCAAGATATGGAAGTAACTTAAATGTTCATTCTCGATAGATGAATGAACAAAGAAGATTAGATAGATAGATAGATAGAAGATAGATATACAGTAGAATATTACACAGCCCTCAACCCACAGTGAAATCTTGCCATTTGTGGCAACATGGATGGACCTAGAGGAGAGATGGACCTAAGTGAGGTGAGTCAGATAGAGGAAGGGAAATACAGTATGCCTTCATTTACATGTGGAAGCTAAAACACAAAAGAAATGAACAAATATAACAAAACAGAAATACACTAATACATACAGAGAAAAGGTGATTGCCAGAGGGGAGAGGAAAAGAAAAGAAAACAAAGCCCCGAGATGGCAACTATGGGAGGTAATGATTTCTAATTAGCCTGATTGTGGTGATCACTTTGCAATGTGTGTTTATATGAAACAACCATGCTGTACACCTTCAATGCATATTTTTGTCAATTATATCTCAACAAAGTTGAAAAAAGAAAAAAAAATGTATCCTTCACCTGGATTAAGCTCCTCTCTGCCGAAGAAGGCAAGGGCACCCCAGTCCAGTACTCTTGCCTGGAAAATCCCATGGGCGGAGGAGCCTGGTGGGCTACAGTCCATGGGATCGCTAACAGTTGGATACAACTGAATGACTTCACTTTCACTTTTCACTTTCATTCACTGGAGAAGGAAATGGCAACCCACTCCAGTGTTCTTGCCTGGAGAATCCCAGGGACAGGGGAGCCTGGTTGGCTGCCGTCTATGGGGTCGCACAGAGTCGGACACGACTGAAGCGACCTAGCAGCAGCAGTAGCAGCTGCTGGTTAAAATCACGCTCAGTTAGGAAACATGGAGGCAGTGAGGATCGGTGTGGGGGACTAGCTTTTTCTTCCTGGTCTGCTCATCTTGTTTCTCTCTACTGTGCTGGCCAGCCTCTAACTCCTCTTGGTTGACTTGGTTATCTGCCCAAGGAGACGGGAAGATAAGGGAAATAGAGAGGTTTCCACTAGATCTGTACTATTATCATCTGGTTTGGTGCCCTCTGGGTGTGTGGCTCATGTTCAAATGCTCAACCCTCCACCCCCACACATACACAAAGCATGGATGTGTAGTGTACTCTTCTGTGGTTGTAGTTTTCTGCCCTGGACTGTGCTTTCTCCAGCTGGAACCTATGACTCCTTCCTGGTTCCAAAGTGCACCCCACACATACCCTCTACTGGGTTATCTCATTCCCTGGGACTGCCTCTGGGCAGAGTCCTCTTCAAGACTGTGCTTCCTCTTGGGAAGTTCATGGCTGACCCATGGTGAGACTTGCGTTTCTTTGTCTCTGGAAGTGCAGCTGGTTTGCCTTCTTCCTCTATCAGCGGGAAGTGAAGTGAAGTTGCTCAGTTGTGAATGACTCTTTGTGATCCTATGGACTGTAGCCTACCAGGCTCCTCCATCCATGGCATTTTCCAGGCAAGAGTACTGGAGTGGGTTGCCATTTCCTTCTCCAGGGGATCATCCCGAGCCAGGGATTGAACCCAGGTCTCCCACATTGAGGGCAGACGCTTCACCCTCTGAGCCATCAGAAAGGCCCCAGGAGAAGCTTTAACTACCATGTCTCACTCTTATAATTTTCTCAAACATCAGCCCCTCACCTTCNATCCCGAGCCAGGGATTGAACCCAGGTCTCCCACATTGAGGGCAGACGCTTCACCCTCTGAGCCATCAGAAAGGCCCCAGGAGAAGCTTTAACTACCATGTCTCACTCTTATAATTTTCTCAAACATCAGCCCCTCACCTTCCAACAGACATGTGACAAATTCTCTGCCCCACTCCCTGCCACCTCTTCCTGGGAAATAACTTCCAAAGAAAGGGATCCCATTAGTTTTACTAGATCTTCTCTTATAGGTCCTATAAAGAGGACTTGAGCTAGTGGCTGCTTTTGTAGGTATAGTCTCTTAGTATGCAGAGCACTGGTTGATGCAGACCACACCCCTGTTGTTACTGATGTCAGGAAATGTCTCATTTACCTTCCTCATATGCACTCAACTTAAGAATCTTCTGCATGACATATTTTTCAACTTGAAGGTTCAAGGCTTGGACCCAACCCCACACTCATGGGTCCTGTTGAATTAGCTCAGGTCAAATCCCCATCTGTGTGTGCTCAGCCTTCTTTCCTGGGCCCGAGCAGGGATCTGTGTTTCTCTCCCTTACACTCTTCTGGCCCAGGCTCTTGGCCTGCCTACCACACATTCCAGCACATCTCCAGTAGGCCAAGGAGAGGAAAGAGGACCCTGAAAGCCACAGCTGCATGGTTCCTTCGCTGGGTCAGTTTCCACCCAATGATGCTTGACATTGCTCTCCTAACAGCATCTAATGAGACTTGGTGCCTTAGCTTCTCATTAATGCTTATATCCTCAACTTCAGCGTGTTCAGATCATGATTTCTGGTTTAGTTACCAGTTGTGCAGCCTGATTATTTGATAACCTTGGTATCTGCTTCCTGTGCTCAGCTATTTGAGTCTCAGTGCTGCCTTGGAGGGCTTTGCTCATGATAGTAACTAGAATTCAGTAGTTACTCTCTGCCAAGTGTATGACGAGAACTACTTTAGGCCCTTTTACATGCACTAGCCCATTTATTTTTCGCAAGAACTTTGAAAGATAGACTACTGAGATTCAGAGAGGGTAAGGAACCTGCCCAAGCTCTCACAGCACAGCTAGTTCATTAACAGACTTGAGAATAACACTTAATTCTGCCTGATTTCAGAATTGATTCTTTCACTTAAGAATGAATTCTTAATTCTTTCACTTAATTCTGCCGGGTGTAGTCTTTCCTCTGCACCAGATTCAGGACCATTTGTTTGGCAAGGACTTGGAGAGGAAGCTGAGTTCTGAGTGTTTTCTTAGCTGCTTTCACAAGCTTCACCTAATCTTGATGGGCGGGACAATTTCTTTGGGGTAGGTGTCTGGTTTGCCCCTGCCTTGCCTCTGGAGTGCTAACAGTCCCACCTGAACCACTTCCCAACTCAGTGTTCACAATTCAGCTCTTGTCAAGCCCCTTGCATAAGTACAAGTTCAACTTGCCCAGATTTCACTAAGTAAGCCAGATATGTTCCATGGAGAACATTGTACTGATGTATTTGGAATTACCTAACTTGATGAGAGAAGGTGCTAACAGAAGCAGAAGAGATTAAGAGAGGTGTGCTGTGCTTGTGCTTAGTCAGTTGTGTCCAACTCTTTTGATCCCATGGACTGTAGCCCTTTGGGTTCCTCTATCCATGGGAATTCTCTAGGCAAGAATACTAGAGTGGGTTGCCATGCCCTTCTCCAAGGGATCTTCCCGACCCAGGAATTGAACTGGGGTCTCCTACATTGCAGGCAGATTCTTTACCAGCTGAGCTACCAGGGAAGCCCCAGGGAAGCTACCAGGGAAGAGAGGTGGCAAGATTACAAAATGGTACAAAAAGGTCTTGATGAACCAGAAAAAGCACAATGGTGTGATCACTCACCTAGAGCCAGACAACCTGGAGTTCAAAGTCAAGTGGGCCTTAAGAAGCATTGTTAAAACAAAGCTAGTGGAGGTGATGCAATTACGGCTGAGCTGTTTCAAATCCCAGAAGATGATGCTGTTAAAGTGCTGCATTCAATATGTCAGCAAATGTGGAAAACTCAGCAGTGGCCACAGGACTGGAAAAGGTCAGCTTTCATTCCAATTCCAAAGAAAAGCAATGCCAAACAATGCTCAAACTACTGTACAATTGTGCTCATTTTGCATGCTAGCCAGTTAATGTTCAAAGTCATTCAAGCTAAGCTTCAACAGTACATGAACCAAGAACTCCAGACCTACAAGTTGGGTTTAGAAAAGGCAGAGGAACAGAGATCAAATTGCCAACAAGTGTTGGATCAAAGAAAAAGCAAGATAATTCCAGAAAAACAACTATTTCTGCTTCACTGACTATGGTAAAATTGAGAAAGGAGTATGTTAAGGCTGTATATTGTCACCCTGTTTATTTAACTTATATGCAGAGTACATCATG
>SJYV01020686.1:171223-245575 GCA_006410875.1 Neotragus pygmaeus
TAGGGAGCCATCTCCAAGGGTTTTCTCTTATTCTTAAAAAATTTCTATAACTGAAAGTAGAAAAGCCTGGTGTGGCCCTGGCAGGTGAGGTTGCATCCTGCCTCTTGGATTCAGACTGTCACTTAATCAGCTGCAACTATGGCATGTGTCTGCATGACAGGCGCTCCAGCAAGCCTTGCAAATTCTCCCCAAATCCCTTGCAGCCTGGCACCGGGCTGGTGTCAGCTAAGTGCTGGCTGAGTTCTGGAAGGCTCTCCTTCAGAAGTTGCCTGGAGGAAACAGGTCAGGCTCTCTTATTTGTTTTGAGCTTCAGCTCAAACAAATAAAAAATAAACCAAACAGGAAGTAAAGTGCTGTGTCAGAAGCACTCCCAACCCTCTAAGAGCAAAAACAGCAAAAGGGTACATGCCACCTGCAAGGAAGTGCTGGGCTGCAGGTAGGCTGTTGTTCTGGCGTGGGAGGGAAGGAAAGGAGACCAGGGACACGCGACAGTGCTGTCAACAGGCCGGGTCTGAGGCTGTGTGGGCTTTACCAAAGATAAAAACAAAAACACCGAGGGTGAGCCCCAGATCTGCCACTTAATAGCTCTGTAGCTTCAGGCAAGTTGCTTAACTTTTTCGGGCTTCCGTTTCCTAATCTGTAAAAGAGAAATCATAGTAGTTCCTGTCTCACAGGCTTGCTGAGAAAATTGCGAAGAATAGAGTGTTTAAATAATAAGCACTTGATACCCAGGGATCCATGGCTGGGTGTGTGATTACTATAACCCACCTGAGGAGCCACGGTCAGGCCCTTGGCTATCAGGCAGGATATCACTGAACCTTTGGAGGACCAGGCATCGCTGCCTTTCATTTTTCTACTGTGGTCTGAGGTCTTGATATTGGAGTATGTGGCACCTACAACCCAGCTGCACAGTTTTGTTACATCTGGAGTTAGATGACTATACCATTGCATCCTAAGTCGCTTCAGGTGTGTCCAACTGTTTGTGACCCTGTGGACTGTAGCCCACGAGGCTCTTCTGTCCATGGGATTCTGCAGGCATGAATACTGGAGTGGGTTGCCATGCTCTCCTTTAGGAGATCTTCCTGACCCAGGGATCAAACCCAGGTCTCTTAAGTCTTCTCCACTGGCAGGCAGGTTTTTTTTTTTTTTTTACTACTAGTACCACCTGGGAAGCCTTATTATACCATTAAGTCCTATTAATTTTTATTCATTTTCTTAAGAAAAGTTCAATTTGGTTAAGAAAATGTAAACTTAAAGACTTGGGGTTTCCCTGGTGAGACTTGGGTTTGATCCTTGGGTTGGGAAGATCCCCTGGAGAAGGGAAAGGCTACCCACTCCAGTATTCTTGCCTGGAGAATCCGCAGGGACAGAGAAGCCTAGCAGGTTACTGTCCAGGGAGTTGCCAAGAGTCGGACATGACTGAACGACTAATTACACACGTGCAAACTTAAAAGACTTGGAAAACTGTCTATCAGTTCCCAACTTAAAATCATAGAATGGTCAATTTGTTCAGAAAGATGAGCCCTAGATGGGCACTCTCTTACTCACCTCTCTTGTTGAACTTGAGCCAGGAGATGGTCAGACCTAGAGCCCCTTAAGGGCCAGGATTGGACTGGGTCATTTCCTCGGTCCCCAATGCACCACCAGGCACGTGGCAAGAGTTCAGTAGACACTTGAAAAATGGAAGGAAGGAGAACATGTGAGAGCTCACCCCCACAAGCTGCATCTCTCTTCCCAAAGAGAACCCCCTCCTGCTACTCCATCAGCTGAATCCAGCACCTGTGGCCAAGTTAGTACACAACTAAGGTGTCCTGTGAGAGAAGGGAATTTCCTGATATGTTAAGTATGTTAGCATGAATTTTGATAATACTCAGTTGGCTCAATCCAGGTTTTAAGCTTGAAAGCCAGGCACTCCCAAATCTCTATCCTCTCTGAAGGCCAGGCTTGACTATTTTTAAATCTCCAGCTCTTAGAATTCTTTTTTTTTTTTTAAACATGTTGTTGTTGTTATTGTTGTTTTGGCCACACCGTGTGTCATGTGGGATCTTAGTTCCCCAAGCAGAAATTGAACCTGGGCCCTCAGGAACTAAAGCAGAGCCCTAGCCACTAGACCACCAGGGAATTCCTCAGCGTTCTCTATTAGCGTTGTTATCATCAAAAACAAACATTCATTGGGGACCACTATCATGAGCAGCAAGACTGGATTCCGAGGATTCAGATAAGGTGGGTCAGAGCTCAGTATCTGACCTAGGGCATTTAGAATCTTGTATTTGTTAGCTTGTGCTGCATAGCAAACCATTCTAAATTGTGCTGGCTTGTAAAAACAAACATCTACTGCTTGTTCACAATGAGCTGGCTGGGATAGCTTTTGTGACCTGGACAGCTTAACTGGGGCTGGACGATGTAGGAGAGCCTCGCTCACATATTTTGCAGGCTGGTTGGTCTAGGATCGCTCGTCTTTGGTAGGTCAGCTGAGGGATCCATCTCTTCTCCTTATGTTTTCTACCCCTTAACTGGCTAGCCCAAGCTCCTCACACAGTAATTTCAGGATTTTCTAATGTTTCATTGGCCAAAACAAGCCATATTTACATTTAAACTCAGACTCAAAAGAGTGAAGACACAGACTCTGCCTCTTGGAGGTAGAAGTGGCTAAGGCAAGTCACATGGCAGAGGGGCAGCAGCTAGGCAAGGGAGAAACTATTGTGGTTGTTTTGAAAATTACCTACCATAGGTCTTATTGGGACAGCAAGGGTGATTCATGAAAATATAAATAAGAATATGAAATAGCACAGGATATCTGCCAGGAAAACTGCACAGAGGAACTCAGACCTGAATTGAAAGGAGTGATGGAATTGAGATTGGATGGACGTTAGGGAATATTCCAGCTGCAGGGAGTAGCACGGATGTGCAAATGCACTTGACCTATTCGGGGGTGGTGGGGGGCAGTGATGTCCAGCTGTGGCCACAACAGGGGGCTCGTTTAATAAAAAGGGAGGGACTAAGGACACCAACGTAGTCGAGATAGAGTCTCAACACTGGCCGGGGTCTTGACGTACGGCGTTCGGGCTCAATTCTCTAGGTAGTAGGGAGCCATGCAGGGTTTTGGTCCAGGGCCAAATGACACTCTACTCTGGAAATGGTGTGCAGGTGGAAAGGAAGTTCTCTGGTTTTGCCATCCTGCACAGATGCAGAGCATGCCACGTGACCAGCAGTGGGTGGAGTAGAGTTCTTTGTCGTCAGGTTTTGCTTTGCTGCTGTTATTGTTTATTACCTTATGTGTACCTGAGTTACCCTACCATCAAAATGAAAACAATACTATCCTTACCTCTAGGGTTATTTTAAGGGTTGAATATGAGACTGTATGTAAAGTGTTCGGCACAGCGGTAAAGTATTTCTGCTCTAANGAGTTCTTTGTCATCAGGTTTTGCTTTGCTGCTGTTATTGTTTTTTACCTTATGTGTACCTGAGTTACCCTACCATCAAAATGAAAACAATACTATCCTTACCTCTAGGGTTATTTTAAGGGTCGAATATGAGACTGTATGTAAAGTGTTCGGCACAGCGGTAAAGTATTTCTGCTCTAACACAGATCAGAAAGATTTGGAAAAGGAATCATGATAAGCAGGAAAAACGCTTGTATGTATTTGGGGTTACTCCCCTCAGAAGATCCCAGAAACCCTCCATGTACACAGGAGAGACCCAGCGTGTCTGCCTCCCTGGATAATCTGTCAGCTTTCTTCTGGGTAGAGGGGCAGGCCAGGGGGTGGAGAGGGAAGGGGAGAACTAGGGAACTAGAAGTGACTGGGAATATGGGTAGGGGGATACAAACAATCTCACAGAGCACCAACATCAGGGAAGACCACTCTGAGACCCTGATAGAGTGAGACGGCACAGGCCACTTCACCCCTGTGACCATGCACAGGGAAACCGAAGTCACCGTGCCACCCACAGACCTCCAAAACCCCGCTCTTGGCTAAAAGGAGTGATGGCTGTATCTTTGCTAAGCACAGCTTTATCCCTGCTCTAGTCAGCCCTCCCGAGAGAGGGTATTTATTGAGAATATCATAGAATTGCCTCACTTTTTGGTGCAGTCCATTGCTTTCTCGGATCCTCCCCAATCACCATCAAAGCCCAAATTCTACAATAGGTTCTAACACCCTCTTACAGAGATGCTCCACGCTCCCCATGGTGTACGTGCTCCCTCAGTGTGTGTCCCTGGGAGATTCTTGCTGAAGATCACTGAGATCCTATTCATCATTATGAACACTTTCAATCCTAACTGCTCTTTTTTTGGATAGACTGGGTGCATTAGTTACAGTTCTTTGGAGAAACAGAAGCAATAGGAGATACTTACATTGTATATAAAACACACAAATATATAGGTAGGTAGGTGGGTAGATAGATGTGTGTGTGTGCACGTGTGTGTGCTCAGTCACTCAGTTGTGTCTGACTCTGCAGTCCCAGGGACTGTGGCCCAGCAGGCCCCTCTGTCCATGAGATTTCCTAGACAAAAGTATTGGGGTTAGCCATTTCCTTCTCCAGGGGATCTTCCTAGACCAGAAATCAAACCTGCATCTCATGCTTAGAAGGCAGATTCTTTACCACTGAGCCACCAGGGACGCCCAGAACATATAAATACAGAAGCTAATTTTAGATAGATACACAGGAAGGTAGATAAGTAGTTAGACAGAGGAAATTTATTAGAAGGAATTAGCTCATGAGATTATGGAGGCTGGCCAGTCACACAGTCTGCAGTCAGCAGATTATCTGCAGTCAGCAGGTTAGAGACCCAGGAGAGCTGATGGTGGAAGCTCCAGCCCCCAAACCAGCAGGCTCCAAACCTAGGAAGAGCTAGTGTTTCCGTTTGAGTCCAAAGGCAGGAGACCAATGTCGCAGCTCAAGGGAATCAGGCAGGATGTATTTTTCCTCTTCATCAGCAGAGGGTCGGCCTTTCAATTCTATTCAGGCTTTTGATTGATTGGGTGATGCCCACCCATACCGGGTAGTGGGGGAGCCCTCTGCTTCACTCAGTCTGCTGAATCCAACAAGAATCTCATCCAGAAACACCCCCTACGGACACACTCAGTGTTTGACCAAGTGTCTGGGCATCCTGTGGCCTAGTCAAATAGACACATAAAATCAACCATCACACTGGGGTTTAATGTTGGCTAAAGACCTAAAGATGGAGAAGGCAATGGCACCCCACTCCAGTCCTCTTGCCTGGAAAATCCCATGGACGGAGGAGCCTGGTGGGCTGCAGTCCATGGGGTCACTAAGAGTCAGACCCGACTGAGCGACTTCACTTTCACTTTTCACTTTCCTGCATTGGAGAAGGAAATGGCAACCCACTCCAGTGCTCTTGCCCTGAGAATCCCAGGGACAGAGGAGCCTTGTGGGCTGCCATCTATGGGGTCGCACAGAGTCAGACATGACTGAAGTGACTTAGCAGCAGCAGCAAAGACCTAAAGAAAGGCCGGGGTGCAGCCAGTGTGCTGATGAGGTGGACCAATGAACAAGCAGATGCTGAATCAGGCAGGACCCAGCATGACCACTGCAGCCATGTCTATTGCCTTTGCCCCAGGTTTCCCAGGTGACAACCTGCCTGCCGATGCAGGAGACATAAGAGACGCGGGTTCGATCCCTGGGTCAGGGTGATCCCCTGGAGGAGGGCATGGAAACCCACTCCAGTATTCCTCCCTGGAGAATCCCATGGATAGAGGAGCCTGGTGGGCTACAGTCCACAGGGTTACCAAGAGTCAGACACGACTGAAGCGACTTAGGACGCATGGACCGTGTTCCTGTTTTTGTAAGTTTGTCATAGGGGAAGTTTTGTTCAGGCACAGCGGGAGGTGGAAAGCACATGCTGGTTTAGAGACATCTGCTTAGCCAGATAGTCATGGGGCCCTGGAGGCAGAGGGTGTCTCTGAGGCCGGGACCGAGAGAAGCCTTCCTTAAGGGAATCTCGGTCCACACAATGGAAGGAGGCTTAACGAAGGCACCTGGGAAATCTGGACAGGAAATGGGATATGAGCCGGGAGGGTCAGGGTTGTCCAGCAGGCAGGTAGCCGCTGCATTCAGGGCGTGCTTCCTGAACATGTGGCCTGTACTGTAACACACAGAGGTGCCCCGAGCTTGATTCAACGCTCTGCTCCTCTGAGTTAAAAACTGGCAGTTGAGGATCTGCTACTTTCTCTTTTTTTGATGCAGTTAAATTATCTCAGTAAGTTTAAAAGTAGAAATGTCAACCCCTCCTCCCGCTAAACGGTAGCACCTTGTGTGTGGCTCTCATCCTCATCAGAGGTGGGGGAGCGGACGGGGAGGTGTGTAGAGGGTGAGGCAGAGCCAGGAAGTGGCCAGTGGACGCAGACGGTGGCGGAGGCCTGGCTCCGGGAAGTTCTAGGGGAGAAATGTGTGGGTTGCTGGGACTTGCCAGGAATTCCATCACAATTTTCCACATCCCCTCCTTGTTTTATCTACTTTATGCCCAGAGCAAGACTTCAAGATACAGGAAACGGCTGCATTCAAGCCCCAGTGGAGAATTTTTAAGTACCTGGACTTAAGCTAGTCACTGTACCATTTACTTGGTCAATTTTAATATAATATTTTTCCATTTGGCTTCATTACCACCTTGTGACAGTATTGTTTTCCACTAGTTGGACTGCACATGAATCATGGATTTGTTTTAGCACAGTTTTCATGTGAAACTAAATTCTGACAGCCAACTAACCAACCTGCAAATCTACTTTTGGAACACAACTTGTTTGTAAGCTGAGACTGTGTATGTTTAAAATTAGTAGAATACTGTATTGCAAAATCGCTAAGACGGTTACAAAGCAAGAATGCCCTAAATATATCCTTGGGAGAATTACAGAGGTAAGCAGTCTCCAAAAAGGCCTCAGTAATTGGCAATGGTGACGATGGGGAGAGTTTTGGGTACAGGGTGACTCTGTGCAATTTTCAGAGTTTCTCTTTTATATAAGGCCATGAAATCGTATTTGATTGCATGCCATTTGGTGAAGTCACTGGAACCAGGTTTTAGTGTCTATTTTGATGGCTGGGAAAACCAAGGTCTTGGATAGAAATTGTCCTGGCTGGTCCACGGGCCAAGGGCTCACGGGAACTGGAGGAGCTGTGAGATCTCTGTCCCTTAACGATTTCAGGAAGCCAAGGATGCTGCCTTGCTCGAGCAGCCCTCTTTTCCACTCTGATCTCTGATTTTTGCTTGCTTTTGATGGTGTGTCTGGGCTAAGATTTTGAGAGTAATCTGTACACACTCTTGGTATTATTGTTCTCCAGTCTGTGAGTAGCCCTGCAAGTATAGGATTTGATTTTATCATAATTGTGGCCCTCCTGCCGTTCTGTTGTGGCTTCTCCTTTGTCCTGGGATGTGGAGTAGCTTTTTTTGGTGGGGGCCAGTGTCTCCCTGTCGATGGTTGTTCAACAGCTAGTTGTGATTTTGGTGCTCTGGCAGGAGAAGATGAGCGCACATCCTTCGACTCTGCCATCTTGAACCAATCTACCTACATACTTGTAAATCCTTCCTATATTTTTCTTCTTCCTGGTTTCTTGCTTGAGCTGGGGTTGGCCTGTCCTCATTTCCCTTGGGAAGGATGTAGTGGACAGGAGAGTAGAGTAACTTCTAAGACCCTATCTTCCAAAGGTCTGTGTTTTCAGGTCAGACCCAGACTGTCTAGAATAAACACCAAGTGTAGACAGAGTCTCCTGGGGCTGGAGGAGGCTGAACTGTTTAGAAGCTGAACCTGCTAGGACACAAATAGGAAATGGCTTTACTTTACCTTTCTCTGTCTTTAAACATATTTAGTT
Source organism: Neotragus pygmaeus (assembly GCA_006410875.1). Lineage (NCBI taxonomy): Eukaryota > Metazoa > Chordata > Mammalia > Artiodactyla > Bovidae > Neotragus > Neotragus pygmaeus. The sequence goes on from SJYV01020686.1 coordinate 179,048, forward strand.
GAATTTCCCTTCCTGGCTCCTTGACATCTCAGGCTGACATTCTTGGAGGGTGGTAAATGTCTAGGGCCAATTTAAAACAGTTGAAAATGCCAACCTCCCTTCCCCTACATCTAATCGTAAATCTCTCTGCTCAAGGCTGGCATCCCAGAATCGCAGGGAGAAAGGGGAGTGGGGGTCTCTTTGCACTCCCCTCCTCCACCTCTCTATCGGCTTGAGCCAAGGCCACTTTCCTCTCTGGTCACTGGAAATTTTCTTTCAACTGACTCTCCCATTTGAATGTCCGTCCTTCTCTTTCGCTGGGACATGAGGGGCCAGTTTACTTCTCTAGTCAGGTCTGCAGAGATGCCCTTGAGGATGTGTGTGTGTGGCAGGGAAGGCTGGAGAGATGAGGAGATGCATACACAGGGCTCTGTGGGGGCCTGAAGCCAGAGAGAGCTGCGCGGAGATGCTCCGCATCCTCTGGAGATGAGGCTGTGCCCTAAATATACCCTTAGGAGAATTACAGAGGGAACCAGTGAGTGCCAGGCTTGCACCTTCCCTCCAGAGTGAAGGCTGGAAACCGGAGACCACAAGCCAGACTTGGTTGTAGAGGGAGACATCTTGGTAAGCACGGTGCCGTGAGCAACTTGAGTGTCACTCCAGTCTGTCGTCAGCCTGTGTTTGTCAGAGTCTGGCTCAGTGGGCCTCACCCAGGCCCACTCACAGCCTGGATCCTGAAGGCCTAGAGCCTGTGACCTTGCTTGGGAACCAGGAACACAGATGCCATCCCCCAAGGCACCCTGGGAACAGATGATGCAAAGGAATCCAGGTCCTGAAGGGGCCATCTGGGGACAGAAGACGAGAGCCTGTTCTCTCCCACCATACACACCCTGGTGCTGTGTAACCTGGGATTAGGGACATTTAGCAAGGACAGCTTGTGTTCTCCACCAGCCAGGAAGATCTGGGGCCAGGAGCCAGCAAGTAATTAACCACTTCAATCAAGTAACTTTTCTTTGCCGACTTGAGTTGGTGAGAGAAAAAAAATAGAAGGCAAAATTAACAATTTATCAAGTTATCTTATTCCTCATATCGAATGTCACCCATCCATTCAAATGTTTATCTTTTGTGGTCATCTTCATCACTGTTCACAGGTTTTGCTTTTAATGAATGAACACATTGATCCACCGTTCTTTCATCCATTCATTAAAACCAAGCACTTACAACCTGCCTGTGATAAGGACTCGGGATAAAAACAAGCAAACCACCAAAAAATAAAAATAAAAAAATGAGAAAGAACCCCAGCCTTGGTTGAATCCACAGCCAGAGGGAGGAGAAAATATGATCCTCAGAAACAGATTCATCTCATCCATAGGTAGACACATCCTAAATCATGACCATTCTGCTTCTTCATCTAGAAGTTACTTATTTATTAGCACCTCAGTGTGATGGGTGGAGAAGGCAATGGCACCCCACTCCAGTATTCTTGCCTGGAAAATCCCATGGATGGAGGAGCCTGGTNCTGAAGGTGCTGCTGGCAGCTGGTGAGCAGCACCAGGGGATGTGCCACACATCCTGCAGGGCCCTGGAGGGCCCCCACCACAGGACAATCCAGCCTGGTGTCAGCTGCACCAGGTCCAGAGGCCTGACCGGTATGCCTGTTTTGGTTCCAATAAAAGAGCAGCCGAGGGCCTAGTAGGGGGCGCTCACCGATCACCTGCAGGCTCTGTTTGGTGTGCTTGGCATAGATGCTGTAGAGCTGCTTCTTGAGTTTCATGATCTCCTCCGCCTGGATGGCGATGTCTGTGGCTTGGCCCTGGGGGGCCATCCCAAGAGGGTTAAGGTTGGGATCAGGGTCTACCACTCGCAGGGAGAGGGACTCGGGAGACTGCCTTGGGCTTCTGGCTGCCAGCATTCAGGCAGGTAGGACAGGCCTCTGTGAATGCCTGTGTAGCCTGTTTTATCCTCACCACCTCCAGGAAGTCTCTCTGAATTAACTCTATGTACTTATTTCTGGCAGCTGGTGCCTCCCTGACAAGGAGGGAGGACGCTAATTTCCTAGAGACATCAGAAAGCTGCCAGAACACACTTTTCACATGCAAAGCTGCCAGTCCAAGCCCACACCCCCCACCACCTCCTCTGCAAAGCTCTCACACCCTGGGTCACCATCCTCCTGCTCCATCACCCCAGGGTACCAGACAACTAGGGACAATCCCTATGCCCTAGAGCCCACTGACACTATTCACGCTAGCCCATCCTAACCTCACATGTTCTTTCCAGCAGAAACTTTGAAGAAGGCTCCTGCCCACATTCTCCTCTCGACCAACCCTGGTGCCTATCTGTGTGGTCCCCCAGGCCTGGCACACTCCCTCCTCTTGGGATATGTGAGTCACAAACTGTCTTTTTAATGGCAACCCTCTCCTGATCAGTTGGCCTCACCATATCTGCATACCAACAAAACCTACATTTTAAACCCACCCCATCATGTGACTCCTGCCTGTCTGGCTGGTTCACCTGTCTAGACCCCCATCCCCACCCCCAAAGCAGCTCTCAGGGCACACTCACCCGGGCACCCCCAGAGGGCTGGTGGATCATGATGCGGGAGTTGGGGAGCGAGTGGCGCATGCCTGGGGTGCCAGCAGCCAGAAGCAGGGAGCCCATGCTGGCTGCCTGGCCCACACACCACGTGCAAATGGGGTTCAGGATGTATTGCATCGTGTCGTAGATGGCCAGGCCCGAAGTCACCACGCCACCTGTGGATGGGGCCGAGAGTGAGGGGCTGTGCCAGCTACCCCCCCGCATCCTTTCTCCTGAGGCCCTGGAGAGGGCTGGGGTCTCAAACAGAAATACTCCCAGGGGTAGGAAAGTGACACAGGGCAGGTGGGGGCAACAAACAAGGGCTGGCTCCAAAGTGAGCTGACAGTTGCCACACTTGCATGTGGACCCAGTGGAGGATGAGATTGGCCACATTCTCAAGCATTGGGAGAATGTAATAACTACAGTTGGAGACCCTGGAGCCAGTCTGCCTGGGTATGACCCCTGGCTGGGCAGGTCATCACATGTGACCTTGGGCAAGTTATCCAGCCTCTTGGAGACATGGTACCTCCTTGTAGGTTGGAGATAACTAAACACCACCCATCATCTGAGGCTGCATGAAGAAAATGAGTTAAACGCTTATCAAGTGCTTTTATAAAAGTGCCCGGCACAGTACACGATCAATTAAGATTGGCTATTCAGGGAATTCCCCATGTGTCCAGTGGTTAGGGCTTTCACTGCCACGGGCCTGAGTTTGATCCCTACTCAGGGAACTAAGATCCCACAGGAGGCACAACTCGACCAAAATAAAATAAATTGACTGTTGGCTATTCTACCTTTTTGGGGGGATAGGGTGGAATCTACCAGTTTAAAAAATTTTGACAACCGAGTTAGGTTGGTAAAACATTACCTATGGGATCAGAGGCAGGTTCAGGCGCCTCTTTAAAAAAGCAAGGGAAGAGGCAGCTTTTGGAGGTTTCCAGACCCTCTGGAGATTCCGAATGAAGCTCTGCCCCCTTTCTTGCTCTAGAGACAGAACCTCCCTGATTAGGGCTCTCAGTCCCTGGAGTCACCTGGTGTGTCCCCAGGAGTGCCCCTGGCACCTGGGAAGGCCCCGCTCACCGGGGCTGTTGATATACATGTGGATGGGCTTCTTGTTGCTTTCCGACTGCAGGAACAGCAGCTGCGCGATGACCAGGCTGGCAACACTGTCATCGATCTGCAAGTGAGGAGGGCAGGGGTGTCCCCAGATGGGGGTGAAGGCTAAGGGCAGCAGTTATGGGGTGGCTGGGGTTGAGTCAGGGCACCAGAAGGGTGGTCAGGGCCCAAGTAAGACAGATCGGGAAGCGTTCAGGACCAGGAGTGAATGTGGTGGGGGTGATCCGGAACCAGGGGGTTGGGGACACGGGAAGGGGGGACTCAGACAACAGGAAGGAAAGAGGTGAGGAGGCNAGGGTGGTCAGGGCCCAAGTAAGACAGATCGGGAAGCGTTCAGGACCAGGAGTGAATGTGGTGGGGGTGATCCGGAACCAGGGGGTTGGGGACACGGGAAGGGGGGACTCAGACAACAGGAAGGAAAGAGGTGAGGAGGCTGGGGAGAGGGATAGGAGCCCAGGAATGGGGAGGAGGATCACTGGTGAGGAGGGAGTCAGAAATTAGGGAGGGAGACGCAGAAGATTTAAAGGAGTAGAAGGGGAACTACAGGGCAGGAGGGAGCATCAGGGGGCTTATGTGCCCAAGAAGCAAGGAGTGTCAGACTGGGACAAGGGCGTCAGCCTAGGGAGGAAAGTCTTGGGAGAGAAGTCAGAGGATCAAGAGGTTTGCGGAGATCTGGGCAGACGAAGGGGAGGATCGCGGCGCGAGGCACTCACAGGGCCCATGACGCACACAATACGCTCCCGAAGCAGCCGCGAGTAGATGTCATAGGCGCGCTCGCCGCGACCCTGGGGAAGAAAGACGCGGGTGAAGGTCAGACGCCCTCCGTGCCCCAAGCCGTTGCACCCCCGGGCCGTGTCCCCGCCCGGCCACTGTACCGTCTGTTCCACCACGATGGGAATGAGCGGGAGAGCCCGGGCCGCCGTCGCGTGCAGGCTCCGCTGCGGGGCCAGGCGATTCTCGGGCGTTCGCTGCGGGGGAAAGCGGGCGGCGAGGCGAGGCCCCAGCGCTGGGCACAAGCCGGCCGCCACCCGGCCCCCCTTAAGCAATATTTTGGCCCACATCGCGCCGCACGTCCCTCTCGGCTTCCGTACAATGCCGGAACTACAACTCTCAGCGTGCTTTGCGCCCACGGCGCGGCCTCACACACACCGCGCACTTCCGGGGAGCAGGGGCACGTTTCGGGACGGGGAGATGGAGGGGCGGAGCCAGAGGAGTGGTGTCAGAGAGGAACCGGAGAGCTTCCAAGATACCTGTTTGAGTTTTCTTTCTGAAGAATCTTCATAGTTTTCTGCTCTTCATTGCTAAATTAAAAAAATCAGCTCCGTGCGCCCGCTGGGCCTTGGCTTCAACGATCATCCAGCTTGGTGGGGCCGACTCCCGAGACCTTCCCATCCGTCTATGGTTATGTTTGGGGTAGTGGGAAGGCCCCAAGATGTGCAAGCCCAAGGGTGGAAGTTGCGGACTTCCACCCTGGAGGTCGGTCTGGAAAGGCTTCCTAGGAGGAGCAGGTGTTGGAGCTGGGCTTTGAAGGATGTACGGGAGTTTGTTTTGTAGGGAAAGGCATTCCTGGTCAAGGGAGGACAATGGACAAAGGTGTGTGGGGTTGAGGGGGCGGGGATGAAGGAAGGCTCCTGGTAACGTTTGGAACCTCTTTTTGCCTCTAGATCGTCTCAGGGTGGACTCTTGTTTCATCTTTCAGTTCAAATGTCACCTGGGAGTTGTTCCTTATTTTGTCTCCAGAGCCTAGAACTGTTGCCTGGCACACAGTAGGTGCTCATTAAGTACACTTTGAACCCAAAGATGAAGTGGTAAAGGAGGTAGCTTAGCTTAGGGCTTTGAATTCAACTATACTTCAATAAAAAATAAAAACAAAAATTCTTCATTTAATGTAACTTTTAGGGGTAAATTAACATATTTCAAGATTAAAAAAAAAAAGAAGACCTGAAGGCTTTGAAGGCAGCTTACCCGTATGCCAAGCCTGGTTTAGCCACTGACATGCTGTGTGATCTTCAGGTGCATTGCTTAACTCCTCTGAGCCTGAAGTTTCTTGTTTGGAAGATGATGATGATCAAACCAGTTTTACAGGGAAGGATTTAAGGATTCCTGCTGCTGAGGCAGCAGAGTGACATTCTCTGTGTTTAAATCTTGGCCCCACTGTCATGGTCCATGCCCCGGGGTGGAAAAGAATTTTCAGACATGAAGCAGAATGAGAGGAGAATAGAACAGTGGGCCAGCTTAAGGGAAAACCAACGTTGGTTCTATTGGTCCTTAGTCCACTTTTATACCCAGGGTACAAGGAGTGGGATAGGAGTATTGCGGGTCATTTGCTGATTGGATGACACACTTATACTGGGTGGGAGAAGAGTAAGGCAAATACCTTCTCCCTGTTTTATGAAGACCTACAAGACCTCTTAGAACTAACACCCAAAAAAGATGTCCTTTTCGTTATAGGCGACTGGAATGCTAAAGTAGGAAGTCAAGAAACACCTGGAGTAACAGGCAAATTTGGACTTGGAATATGGAATGAGGCAGGGCAAAGACTAATAGAGTTTTGCCAAGAACATGCACTAGTCATAGCAAACACCCTCTTCCAACAACACAAGAGAAGACTCTACACATGGACGTCACCAGATGGTCAACACCGAAATCAGATTGATTATATTCTATGAAGCCAAAGATGAGAAGCTCTATACTGTCAACAAAAACAAGACCAGGAGCTGACTGTGGCTCAGATCATGAACTCCTTGTTACCAAATTCAGACTTAAACTGAAGAAAATAGGGAAAACCGCTAGACCATTCAGGTATGACCTAANTATGATCAGCTCTACTCTCATCCGTGTCCATGGGGCTGGACGTGGCATTATTTCCTCCTTGATGGCTCAGTCGTATTGCATTGTGCATCTGTATCCTTTCTCCTTTGCCTTTCGCTTCTCTTCTTTACTCAGCTACTTATAAGGCCTCCAGAGAAAACCATTTTGCCTTCTTGAATTTCAGTTTCTTTGGGGGCGGTTTTTGAATTGTGGCATTGGAGAAGACTCTAGGGAGTCCCTTGGACAGCAAGGAGATCAAATAAGTCAATCCTACAGGAAAAGAACCCTGAATATTCATTCGAAATTACAATATTTTGGCCCCCTGATTTGAAGAGTCAGCTCATTGGAAAAAACCCTGATGCTGAGAAACACTGAGGGCAGGAGGAGTGGGCAACAGAAGATGAGATGGTTGGATGGCATCTGTGACTCAATGGACATGACTTGGAGCAAACTCCAGGAGACAGCGAAAGACAGGGAAGCCTGGTGTGCAGCAGTCCATGGGGTCACAAAGAGCCACACCGGACTTAGCCACTGAACAACAGCAACAGATGCGCCCTGACTTCCTCATCCTTCCGTCTGTCCTTCTTCACTTGGGTTGTCTCCGTGTCTTGGCTTTGGCCCCTGGTGCAGCTGGGATCCCGAAGGTGCCAGTGTCTTTTAAAATGCTGGGTTTCTCTGGATTTCGGCCTAGGCATGGGAGTCCTGGACACTGCTGCTGCTGCTGCTGATAATTTGCTTCANCTCAGACAGTAACGAATCCACCTGCAATGCAGGAGACACAAGTTTGATCCCTTGTCAGGAAGATCCCCTCGAGAAGGGAATGGCAACCCACTCCACTATTCTTGCCTGGAGCTTAATGGACTGTAGTCCATGAGGTCTCAAAGAGTTGGACACAACTGAGCGACTAACACTTTCAGTTTCAGTGTGATGGGGGTGAATCAGCCCAATGGCCACTATCTCTGACCCCCAACTTCCCATCAGAGGGACATGGGGTGGAAAGGATTGAATCAGAACTGGTGCCTTTCTGCCTGAGCAACAGAGAGCCACGGCTAATGGCTGGTTGCATGTGTGTATGTCTGTAAGAGTGTGTGTTACGTATGTGTAAGTGTGTAAGAGTGAGTATGTTATGGGTAATTGTGTCCATTATGCACAAAGTGTGTATGAACATGCACATGTTATGTGTATAGAGGTGTTTATGGGTTGGATTAACCAAAAAGTTCATTCAGGTTTTTCCATCAGCTGTTACAGAAAACCCAAACTTTTGGGGCCACCCTAACATTTTGTGCATGTATGTGTATCAGATGTGTGTGTATGTGTGTAAGGTGTTAATATGATGCCAAACCTGGGGACAAGGTGGGTCATGGAGCGATAAAGGCTTCTCAGCCCCACAGCACAGAAATGCAACCTAGAGCGGGGCTGCAGGTTNATAGAGGTGTTTATGGGTTGGATTAGCCAAAAAGTTCATTCAGGTTTTTCCATCAGCTGTTACAGAAAACCCAAACTTTGGGGGCCACCCTAACATTTTGTGCATGTATGTGTATCAGATGTGTGTGTGTGTGTGTAAGGTGTTAATATGATGCCAAACCTGGGGACAAGGTGGGTCATGGAGCGATAAAGGTTTCTCAGCCCCACAGCACAGAAATGCAACCTAGAGCGGGGCTGCAGGTTTGGGTTTGGGTTAGGGGAGGGAATGGTTAGAGTTAGGGAGGCTTGGGTTGGGGAAGAATTGGAGCCACCAGTAGGAATGTCTTCCTCTCTCCTCCAGTGGGGTCAGCTTCAGGGGCCTCTGAGAATGTGATTCCTTCTGTCTGTGCAGCTCATGTGTCCCTGATGGGCTGAGGCCCGGCTCACACACTCCTGGAGGCCTGGCCTGGCCAAGCCTGAGTGCCCTGCATTCCACAGAGCACCGTTAGGAACTTGTGGTGGGAACCCTGACTGTGGGGCGCTGCCTGTTTCCAGAGGTGACAGGGTGCTCCTGTGGGTAGGCTGGCTCAGGTCAGAGGGCAGGGCAGGCCTGGAAAGGTGGCCCCCCGCCTCGTGGGGCTGCTGGAACCTCCAGCTTCGCATCTCCTTCACTGGGACACCATCTGAGATTGCCTGACTCATACTAAATAACTCTCACAACACCTGCTGTGATGCCGTGGGGGGAAGCGTGTTCTCCAGAGTTCAGGGCTGTGAAATACAGGGCCAAGTTATGAGGAAATAGCCAGGGAATCAGGATGGCCTGTGAAGCTAACAGACAGCTGCTGACCTGGCTCAGGTCTCCACAGGTGCAGTCTTGGGTCAGCGGAGAGGCCCGGCCTGACCTGGGGGTCAGGAGGAGGGTGGTCTGGAAGGGGCAGCAGGCTCAGCCCTGCACAGCGGCTCCTGTGAGGTCATCTTGATGGTCTGTGACAATGGGAGGCAGGAACAACACCAACCCCTCCATGTAGGAGAGACAGTAAGATCCTATTTCCTGTTTGCTCCCTGAAGTGAGTCACCCTGCAGAAGTGAGAAAGAGGAGCACACATCTCTCCAGACACCGTTCTCCCTCCAAGAGACTCAGCTGGTGGGGCATCAGGCTCTGAGAGGTACATCATGCACAGGCAAGGAGGATGGCTGGGTATTGAAGGACAATCCCAGGCTCATAACCTGGACACGTCAGCGGCTGGGGTCACACATAGGAAGGTCCATGGGAGCTATTAATGGCATCCCCTGGATGTTTCCTTTCAAGTGAGTGCTGTCTGCTGGCCTGGCAGCCTGCTGGGGTATCACAGAACTGGGGAGCCCAAAGCATAACAAGGGCTTGGGGCAGGTGAAGGAGAGAGGCCAGCAGCCCCGTCCCAGGACTGAGCTGAGGACGGCTGGGATGCTGCACGTGACATGCTAGGTGCAGGCCTGGCATGCGGGACATCCTCAGGACATAGAACCCCTGGAGACTCTGCAGGTTCGGGTCTCAGGCTGAACCTCGGCCTCCTCTAAACTTCACCAACCGGCTGAGCAGAGTGAAATGGAGTTGTATATTCTGGTGGCATAAAATCACAATATAACTTACCCTGACATGGAGAAACAGGGAAAGAGTTTAAGGTTGCCAGGATTCCAAATTTCAGGAGTGATTTAAAACATGTTTTAAAACAACTTTTTTTTTTTGGATTTAGTCGATTTTATTTACAGCTTGTTTTTTTTGTTGTTTTTTTTACATTTCAAAGCATTACACAATTACAGTTTCTCATTTTCTGACCTGCAAACAGATAACCTTAAACGGAAATATTTTTTTAAAAATTATCAAACTAAGTACATCCAGAATGCAACAATTACATATATGACAATTAATTCACAAAGTGTAATTTACCAGGACATATCCTAAGAATTTAGGAACAGCCAGTCAGTCAGGAGAAATCTGACCAAATTTAGCAATCAACTATTTACATATCCAAAGACAAATCTATCTAAACTCCCAAACCAGAAGTTTGAAAGTTTTTGTTAAATCCCCACTGGACAAGAGAGAGGGCGCGATGATTCAGACCTAGCCAGCCTTAACAGTCTTAATCCTCCGGACTGGGCTGCTTCCCCAGTCTGCAACTTAACAGCAAGCATCTCAGTTTGTCAGACATTCAAATATCAAACTCCTGTGCCATTATGCACATAGAAAGTATTGATTAATTAAAAAAAGCCCGTATTCTTACCATAACTGTGAGCCGGAAAGATAGCGGCATTTTAGTCCGACAGGAGGCCCGTATTTCATGGTTTGGGTCTCCAACAACATCTTTTCTGGCTCTTTCGCAACTCTCCGCCTTTTTAGAAAACTTCCAGTCACGCTTTAATAAGAAGAGAAAGGGCCTGTATCGCAAGGCTATCACAGAGGCAGCTAAGGCTGCCAAGCAGCTGACCCCTGAAGTGCGGGCTCTGCTGACGCAGTTTGAAATGTGAACATGGACAGTAAGGTAGGCAAGAACCTTTGGGAGGCGCCCCAGGGTTTCTAGTCTAGTGAGGGGTAACTTCTACGAGACAGCTTGGCTAAACCCGAGAGAGAAACTGCACTCAGTTGGCTGCTTTTTTATACTTAATCTTATAGCCATTTTTAGACAGAGAAGCTTAAACTGAACAAGCAATCAAACTTTGTCTTTAGGAAAGGAGATTTTAGCAGTATTTTTCAGTTTTGAAGTCCAAAACCATCCCAAGGCAAAGGAGCCATAGCCTCAACTGAAAATGAATTTTTGCAGGGACTGTTAATTGCCATTTGTACCTAGTACTGTGTGTATGTGTATATGTATATACACACATGTACGTGTATGTGTGTGTACATAGATGCATACATATATAAATATCGCCTGTCACTATGTGACACAGGTTGCATATCGGGGATCTTGAGGACTGGTGAGCTGGGGGGATAGTGAGGATATTTAATGACTTCTTGTTCTTTTTTAATTAAAACAACTTTTATGCTATTTACTTTTTTCCTAGTATTTTCGCTATCTATAATGTTCATCAGTTCCAACACAGGATTTGCAGTGATGGAGTGCTGAGTTATGGTCATTACAGAATGGCTGCACTAAAGAAATGCTGTATTTGAGATGCAACTTCCTTGAGTGAAATCAAGATTTCTCACCCAGGCTCTCATTTGAGTCTGTCACTCTCCTTGGATATGAGATTATATCTAGGTGGTATGATATTGTCAACCAAATGTGGTATGATATTGTCAACCAACCATTATCTCTGAATGAGGATTTCAAACACCTTTCCAAGTCTTTCAGCAGGAAATCAGTGGCACACTTGAGTTGGGAAAAACTCATGAAAAAGGTCTTCCCTGGTAGCTCAGTTGGTAAAGAATCCACCTGCAGTGTGAGAGACCCCAGTTCGATTCCTGGTTGGGAAGATCTGCTGGAGAGGGATAGGCTACACACTCCAGTATCCTTGGGCTTCCCTGTGGCTCAGCTGGTAAAGAAGCCGCCTGCAATGTGGGATAACTGGGTTTGATCCCTGGGTTGGGAAGATCCCCTGGAAAAGGGAAAGGCTACCCACTCCAGTATTCTGTATAGTCCATGGGGTCATGAAGAGTCAGACATGACTAAGCAACTTTCACTTTCACTTTCATGAAGGAAGAGTTTGGAGAGGAGTGTTTGGGTGTCAGGAAACCAGAAGGGAGAGTACAGTTCCAGGGGCTTTTCTGAAGGAAAAAGCCTCACAGAGCAGGCTTCCTTGAGGGGATTTGGTGTTGGAGCCAGTGTGAGGAAAGCAGGAGAGACTCCATCTTGAAACTTGTCATCCATCTTAAAGACAGGATGTGAACTGGGCCTGAATCCTGCCCGAGAGCGAGGAAACCATTGCTAGGGAAAACCAGGTCTCCTGGAGACTTCCCTCCCTGCAGATGACAAACGGAGATTGCAGTTGAGGTCAGGCTGCCCCTGTTAGATTAACCATGGAGACATCCTCCTCTTGATGTATAATCATTGTTCCCCGCCTTTAACTTTAATTGTTTGTTCTCCTAGCACCTACTTGTAAAACTCAATCATATACAACAAAGAGGTTGCTAACATGTAACCAGTCACATAGTGGGGGGTATGAAACTGGGCCTCTCAGACACATCAGGGTCCTTGCTGGGAACGGATTCCCTTTGGATCTGCTGGCATAATAAATTGTACTCCACTGTCCTGAGTGTCCTTCTAAGTCTATTTTGTGACTCCAGATTCCACAACTCTGGGTCCTCTAGTTGAGAGCTATGACCTTGTCCTGAAGGAGCTAAGAGAATAAATACCCGACATCATTCTTCCCACCCATCTCCTGCTCAGGCTCCCCGCTGGCTAAACTCACCTGGGCATCAGAGGGCTAGAGAGAAAACCCTTGTTCTGGGTCAGGCACAAGGGCAGAAGGCAGGAGGAAGAAGAGCAGAAGATAGACTTGAAAGATCATCAGTCTGAGGAGGGTGTTTTTTCCAATTTTAGATGCACCTATTTGAGATTAACATATAAAGGGGGTAACATCTGAAGAACTGAAAAAACAAGCTGAGTGGCTGGTAAGCTGGAGTTGCAAAAATTGCAATGTTGGGCTTTTAAGGCTAAAGTGTTATTTTATCTCAAACTAGATTTTGATCTTGTTGCTGTTCAGTCTCTAAGTCGTGTCTGACTCTGCAACCCCCTGGACTGCAGCATGCCAGGCTTCCCTGTCTTTCACTGTCTCCCGGAGTTTACCCAAACTCGTGTCCATTGAGTTGGTCAAAAATATAATCACAAAAAATTCACATCAACACAATGTCAGTTAACCAGCAGTATGACCTGGTACCCCCTGAAGCTGGGGGTGGGTGTATGAACTCATTAGCTCTGACACTCAGGATCCAGGGTCCAGGGCACCTGCTGTGTGCTACCCAGTCGTAGGCTGACAGTCGGTCTCCAGGGTTTAGGTAAGAAGGGAGTAATACACAGACACACAGTTGTTCTTGATCCCTCTGGGACAAGAAGTGAAAATGCAGTGTCTACATGACACAGGGCTGGGCTCCGTGGTTAAGGAAGTTTCTGAGAGTCCCTGTCTTTTCTGACTCCTGATTGCCAAGGCCTGTTGGGACCTAATGTCCAGTCAGCCGAAGTTACGGCAACAATAAAAGAATGAGGAAGGAGAGAAAGAAAGGGAAGAGAAAATAAACAGTCAGGAGCCCCGGGCCAAGGCAGAACCACTAGCAGAAACAAAGAGACACTTGAGACTGCATACCCAGAGAAATGAGGATCAGAAGAATGGGGAACTGGAAAACAGCGAGACTAGACGGTATTTAGAGACTTCCTGGGTTTTGGTGGTAAACGTGTTTATTTTAACAATTGCTAATAGCTTGGGTTTGGGCCATCAGAATCAATGTTCTCTGCCCTTGGAAATGCTGACAAACTCTCCAATGATGGGAATGACTTTCAACTTTACTATTTATTTTTGAAATGAAGGCATATTTTATTAATGAGTTTTGATTAATGAGTTCTAAAGATTTTAAAAAATAGAACGTGATGAAGCAAATAAAAAGGTGGTTTTAGAAATTTACATTCTAGTAATTAATTCAGCTTGGGGGCAAGATAGTATTCATGTGAGGTTACGTCTGAATTAGACTCCAGTGGATTTCCAGGTCAAGGGCATGATGTGAGGCCTGGGGCATGGAACAGCACGGGGTTGGGCCCAGGGAGTGAGAGCTGAGGCCAAGCACAGAGGGGGCAGGACAGAACCAGGGCTTGTAAAATATGAGCATGAAACTTGCTCTCTCCACCTCATGGTAGAGTATAATGAAAAGAAGCAGACAGGCTTCAGTTACTAAGCGATACTAACTTCTGTCATCTATGCTTTTAGAGTAAAAAATCGAGCCCACGATTTTGCTAATAGGAAAACTGGGCAGTGTTTAGGAGATATGCAGAACTGACATAGAACACATGCAATCATTTATGAGAGCAAGTTGTACGTGAAAAGATGTTTTCCCTCGTATTTATCTCCTAGTAGAATCAATGCTGGATGAGCAGACACTGAAGTAAGAAATTTGTATGCCATTTACTAGGATGACTGGCCCTAAATCAACCTTCCAGCAGGTGCTTGAGGCAATATAAGATAAGTAGTTTATAATGTGGTTAGAGAGAAACATACAGAAAAATCAATGAGAAGATAACACAGGCAGAATTTCACAAAGGGCTCAGCTGTGTGGTTCTGGCTGTCAGGGTGGCAGGATTCAGGCAGCCTTGGGTGGTGTTGACAGATTCTCAGGGAAATCAAGACAGATGCCAGCTGGGCCTGGAAGGATGGAAAGAATCTGCACAGTGCAACAGAGAGAATGTAGTGCTTGAAGGATGGGGGCAGCGAGACCACAGAGGAAGGTGTGTGAACCAGCTGCACGCAGGGCACAGGCCTGGCTGGAGGTCCTGTGTGAGGGGCTGTGGGTCAGCGTTGGGAAGAGTATTATGCCCTGAGTCCAGATCCCCAGAATTGAGAGAATAAGATGTCCACAGCAATGCAAAAGCAAAAGGGGGTTTTATTGCTAGCTCGAGCTAGGGCTCAGGTCTCATCCAGCACAGTGGAATCTGACAAGAGCCCGAAGCTCTGGGTTACATTGCTTATATAGGGTAGTCTCGCACGCAAAATTTGAAAAATGGGAGTCTCTGGGTCTGATTGGTCACCTCTGGTGAGGGGTTAGGTGTTGAGTTTTAACTGGCTCTCATTTTCCGGGGCTGGCTGCGAGTCCTGATTGGTTCCTGTTCACGGGCTCACCATGGGTTCTGATTGGTTCCCGTTTTGTGGGCTCGCCACAGGTTCTGATTGGTCCGTGGGTGGTGGGGTGATTCCCGTAATCGTGACTCCCATCTTCAGGAAACCAAAACTTACCTCTAATGGTTACTAAAACCTGTCATGGCACTGGTCTGGCCCTAACAAGAGTTAGTACTAATTCTCAGAAGTCATTGGTTTCTGCAATGTCTGGGTCAAATGAGAAAGAAGCTCTTGCTGACTTCAGCCCCATAAAGTACTACTAGAGCATCATTCAGATGCCAGTTTCAATCTTCCTAGGAGCTGGCAGGGAGGATAAACAATAAGGATACTGTCTGCTGCAGGTGAAGACGCTGACACCAACATTAGCAACAGAGATTGCCTGTTGTCGACATTTTCTGTACTGTTCTTCTTCTTATTTTTAATCACCACCAAAAAGCCTCAAAATAGCCACAGATAATTTCACTGGTGAATTCAGTGAAACATTTAAGGAATAAATAATACACAAAGTCTTCCAGAAAGTCAAAGAGGAGGGAATAACTTTAATCTATGAGGCTGGTGTTATCCTAATACCAAAACCAGGCACAGACATGACCAGAAAATAAAGTAGAGACGAATTATGAACGCAGATGCAAAACTCCTTAACAAAATTTTAGCAAATCAAATCCAACAATGTACTAAAAGGATAATACATTCCCACCAAGTGGGATTTAATCCAGGAATTCAAGATTGGTTTAATGCTCAAAAAGTACTCAATCAAACTCCTCGTATTAACAGACTAGAAGAAAAACTACATGATGACCTTGGGTTGTGTGTGGTGTGTGCGTGCTCAGTCATATCCAACTCTTTGTGACCCCATGGCCTGCAGCCCGCCGGGCTACTTGGTCCACAGAATTCTTCAGGCAAGAACACTGAAGTGGGTTGCCATTTCCTCCTCCAGGGTATGATAACCATAATAGGTACATCAGTTCAGTTCAGTTCAGTCGCTCAGTCATGTCCAACTCTTTGTGACCCCATGAATTGCAGCACGCCAGGCCTCCCTATTCATCACTATCTCCCAGAGTTCACTCAGACTCATGTCCATCGAGTCCGTGATGCCATCTAGCCATCTCATCCTCGGTCGTCCCCTTCTCCTCCTGCCCCCAATCCCTCCCAGCATCAGAGTCTTTTCCAGTGAGTCAACTCTTTGCATGAGGTGGCCAAAGTACTGGAGTTTCAGCTTTAGCATCATTCCTTCCAAAGAAATCCCAGGGTTGATCTCCTTCAGAATGGACTGGTTGGATCTCTTTGCAGTCCAAGGGACTCTCAAGAGTCTTCTCTAACACCACAGCTCAAAAGCATCAATTCTTCGGTGCTCAGCTTTCTTCACAGTCCAACTCTCACATCCATACATGACCACAGGAAAANTGGAGTTTCAGCTTTAGCCTCATTCCTTCCAAAGAAATCCCAGGGTGATCTCCTTCAGAATGGACTGGTTGGATCTCCTTGCAGTCCAAGGGACTCTCAAGAGTCTTCTCCAACACCACAGTTCAAAAGCATCGATTCTTTGGCGCTCAGCCTTCTTCACAGTCCAACTCTCACATCCATACATGACCACAGGAAAAACCATAGCCTTGACTAGACGGACCTTAGTCGGCAAAGTAATGTCTCTGCTTTTGAATATACTATCTAGGTTGGTCATAACTTTTCTTCCAAGGAGTAAGTATCTTCTAATTTCATGGCTGCAGTCACCATCTGCAGTGATTTTGGAGCCCAAAAATATAAAGTCTGACACTGTTTCCCCATCTATTTCCCATGAAGTGATGGGACCGGATGCCATGATCTTCGTTTCCTGAATGTTGAGCTTTAAGCCAACTTTTTCACTCTCCTCTTTCACGTTCATCAAGAGGCTTTTTAGCTCCTCTTCACTTTCTGCCATAAGGATGGTGTCCTCTGCATATCTGAGGTTATTGATATAAGTACTAGCAGCACACAGAGCGAGGAATCACAAGTCTGCCTGGGAAGTTAGGGGCATTTTCAGGGAGGACTTGACACTTGAGTAAGTCCCTAAGGACAACCAGGTACTGCCTAGCATGAGATAAACCACATTTTCCAGAGCATGAGCCCTGCAGAAGCATGATGCATATGGGAAGTAGCCATTCCCTGTGGCAGTAATAGAGAGGCTGTGGGTGGAGGCAGAAGATGTCAAGGAAGAGGTGGGGGTAGTTGAGGAACAAGGCACTCAAATAGGTTTAATATGTCTCTTTCATCTTTCTTCTCCTCCTCCCACCATCCCTCCCTAGTGTGACTACATGAGAGATGCTTGGAAGTTCCTGTTTCTGGTTCCAGGGGAGCAGGGGAATCCATGCAACTCTGAGTAGAGTGGCCCGATGTGACCTGATCATCTGGAAGGGCCATTTTCAGTCCTTAAGCTGGGACAACTGAGTGGTTAGTGGTGTCACCAACTGACTCAGCAGGACTGGGGTCTGTTACTGAATTTTATCATGTCATAGCTAATACTGTCAGCAAAACATAAAGCATTACTTGGAAATCGTTGTCAGATGGAATTTATTTGGTTGCTTTGTTGAAAATCATATGCACGCTGTGTTGGTATAGATAGCCAGCCCTGTGTGTGTGAGTGTGTGTGTTAGTTTTTATAGCCTGCAGGCTACAAGACACGAATCACGAATAACAAATATGTCCTTTTAATATTATTTGTACACATATCTGTGTATTCAAAAAAAGGGTGCAATGGGGGCTTTTTATGTCTATGGAAGTGTCAGAACAGGGATGAGAGGACAGGGGGTTGCTAATAATTTAACAAGACACAACCAACTGTTTCTCTTCTGGTGACAGAGTATGACAAGTTCTCAATTTTCCCCTGGCCAGTCTTCTTCCCAAACCAGGCCTTTATGTATGGTGAAACAAATACTCGTTTCTCGTATATGTTCTAGTCTAGAAGGTGCACAGTCCTTCAATCTGGGATGAGAAGGCAGTTCAATCCCCCAAATTCTTTGCCCCTGTTGTCCTGGGACTCTCCTCAGTAACACTTGAGGCAAATTCTGCCTGCCAAGGCAGTATGAGAACACAGAATCGCTTTACCAAAAAGGAAACTGATATGAAAAGTGGACAGGAAATTGACAAAAGAGGTCTCTTTTGAGTATAAGCAGAAATATGCAAAAATCACAATTCACTAGTTTCACCACATATTCAAGGAAGAAATCAATCTCTGGCTACCTGAAATTGCATTAAAGTAGGACAAAAAAAGTCAACACATCAGCCTGCATAATATGAGGAGCTCATTCAGCCTATTGGGTGGTGATGCCATACATATTTTCATATTTCAATGCAATTTGCTCTTAAAGTATTGGACACCGAAACTGGATATACTTTCTCTTGGCATCTCAGAAAAACATTCTTACAGAGTCAAGGCTCATAGTTCAGCACTGGCAGCACCAATCTTATGCAGTTCTCCTGAAAGTTTCACCAGTAAATCTCTGGAAATGTCCACTTAAGCAGTAAAGGTCATAAATACTTAGTGAGAGCAATAAAATAGAACAGAATTTTGGAAGTTATAATTTTAGTGGATATAACTGCACTATAAAAGGAAGGCCTCTGGGACCCAGAATAAATGCGAAACTCTGTCCAAGTGAACTGCAGTGCTAACCCATCTGCAAGTGGTAAATTATTCCCAGTCCCAGGTGTGCTGCATTATCCTATGGGTGTCCAGTGATTAAAGGTAAGAACGTGGCTAAAATCCAAGGGAGCAGTGAACATTAATGATGGCTGGAAATTGTCGACAATTTCGCTGGAAGTCTGATTCGTTCCTATTTGCTCACATTAGCCAGGTCCAAAGTTCAGCGAATTGTCTACGGTCAGTACAGATACTCCAGTTAGAGGCCCAGAGGGTGAAAAAGAGACTTTGCCTCTGCATTTGCCCCAGAAGTTCATACAGGATGAAAGTAGAGTCATAATCCTATTATCTGTAAACCCTTCAGGTTTCCACAAAGTATAGACACTTAGTGTGGTCATTGTCCTAAAACTCAACTGATGATTGCAAAGCAACATAGACATTGCTTTCCATCTGTCCTCTCTCTGGTGGTGGTGGTAGTTTAGTCACTAACTTGTGCCTGACTCTTTTGTGATCCCAAGGACTGTAGCCCACCATGGAATTCTCCAGGCAAGAATACTGGGATGGGTTGCCATTTCCTCCTCCAGGGGATCTCCTCCACCCAGGAATCGAATCTGTGTCTCCTGCATTGCAAACAGATTCTTTACCACTGAGCTACCAGGGAAGCCCACTCTCTCTGGTACATCACTTATTTCATTTAGTACATATTTGCATAAATGCTATTTTTCATTTAAATCTGTATCAGGATCTTAGAAACTCCCAAAGCATCTAGGATATGTTTAATTGATTTCCTAAGCTCTTCTCCCACCCCCTCCCCGGCAGCATGTTCACATAAAGAACATTATACAGTGTTGAATGCAAGTGACTATTGTTTCATGATTATATTCATAATTTTTTGGTAGTGTTTGTGGTCAAAAAGTCCCCATCTTTAATTCTTTTTACCAAGTTCCTAATTGTCTCCTATGCCCCAAACTTATTTTGATTATTGCCATCTAGAAAACTGATGAGAACAATATTGTATGAAGGTGGCAGGAATAAGAAAGTTCCATCTGAAGACCAGATGAAAATTTTTATGCAAGGAAGCCCAAGCTTCCAGTTTTTAATCATTTGACTGTGGCATATTAAAATGCCAAATCACTTTGCAATATTGTGCTGTGTCTTCACAACTTAAAATAGTCACTGTTGAAACAGTCATTCAGCTCCAGCTTTCCCATCTGAAAATAATAACGCATTGTACCTTTTGCTGTAGCTTCTAATTTTTTGTTTTCTATTATTGTGTAACTAACATGTCAACCTCCTGTATCTAAGGGTCACCTTCTAGTTTATTTGGAAAATAAAGGAACAAGAGGATTTGTCTCATGTCAACTCCTGAGTCATCGACTTGGCAGCTACCGTCTTATGTCCTGTGTTCCTCTTAGCTCTGCTTTCAGCATGGCCTTTGGTCATTGTCCCGTCCCCTGCTGTTTACTGCCTGAAACTTGGGTCTTCTAGGTGATAGAACGCCCATCCACGAGGGTCAGACTTTCCGTCACTCACCTGTCACTTTGCTCCCATTAATACCCAACCACAAAGTTTATGGATGTCGCAGCTTTGGATGTAGTTTGGGGATCATTCCAAACAAAACTGTCTAGTGTCCTGCCCGGGCGGGGGGTGGGGGGGTGCGAAATGCCAGATACTTGATACAGATTGGTTTTACTCAGGGCCTTTTCTCAATCTGGGCACTTCTGGGATGCAGTAATCATCCCCCAAGGCATTTCCCTAAGACTGAGGTAGCAAGTCCAAAGTAAGATCAGGAAAACAGGGGGTGAGACTTGGATTTGAGACGACGAGAGCCTCTGGAAAACAATCTATTAGTCTAATGGGTTCTGCAGTTTAAAATTTGGTTACCACTCAGCCTTCTCAGTGTAGAGTAGCCAGCCTAGGCTGCTGGGTGGACATCTGTTGTTTCATACCCAGTATTCCTTTAATAGCATCTTTACTTTCCTCAGGGATCAACCCCACCCACTTTCATTCCATGTGGTTGGGGTGGGGCTAACCCAACCCCTGGAATCAGAGCTGAGCTCATGACCCAGATCTGGACAATCAGTATTGTGGTCTGGCCATGGTGATTCGTTAATCACTCTTTGCTCTAATCAAAGTAATCCCAGGATTTTTTCTGGGGCAACTAGGGAAGACAAGATTTTTGTTTAGGCTTGTCTCCCCCCACCCCCCGCCGCCAAAGACTGCTAGCAGAAGGGATGAAGTAAGTCTGACCTTCCATCAGTCACTATAAAGGCATAAAAATAAGGCTAAGAGAAAAACAGGGTTGACATGTAAAGAGAAATTGGCTCTGATGATGACACTGGAGACTCTTAGATCCAGCCATGATAAAAGCTGGTACTGTTGGAATTTTCAGTATGGAAACCAAGATTTTTTTTTTTTTAACTTAGGCCAATTTGGGTTGGTTTCCTATCACAATCTGAAGTTCTTTGAATAATATATACTTGCATTTTTTTTCTATGGCACCAGATGTTTCATGGATTCCAGCATAAAAATACACACATATGCACTCTTCCCTGGGATAAAGAATAATCTCAAAAATATTGCAGTCTAAACCCATATTGAGAGAAAAGTTGTGAATATAATATAATCTGCACAGATAGTTGTCTGCACAATGACTATAGGGCTTCCCTGGTAGCTCAGACTGTAAGGAATCTGCCTGCAATGTGGAAGACCTGGGTTTGATCCCTGGGTCTAGAATATCCTCTGAAGGAGGGCATGGCAACCCACTTCAGTATTCTTGCCTGGAGAATCCCTATGGACAGAGGAGCCTGGCAGGCTACAATCCATGGGGTCACAAGGAGTCAGACACAACTGAGCGACTAAGCAGGGCACACAGCACATAGTGTTTTATATTATTATGTAAAAAATTTTTTTTTCCTTTCCATCTATTGTTTCTAGATCTTAGTGATAAAAAAGAAATGAATTCCACATGATTTTCATGAGAAATAACAAAACTACACATTTCTTTAGTTATACAAACAGCTAAAACTGAAATTAAAATATTTGAAATTCAAGGTCAAATTTTTAGGCTGGCATCCCCCTATCTCACTACCTATCTCTATCAGAAGGATATCACAGGGAAAATCCAATAAAGATTTTTTTTTAAATGGTCCACATTAAGAAAAAAACAACTTTATAAATAAATAAAGTGAATACAAGACTTGAGCAGTAGAATACAAAGTTATTTACTTATTTTAGACATTTTTTTAACTTTCTAGACCTTAATCTCTGGAAGACCATTGACTATGTCTAAAGTAGGATACCATTCTTTGTGACAAAATCCCTCCTCCTTCCCAGCTCAGCATGAGCTCTGTTCCTGGCCCATGAGTTGCTGCCTGTTTAGTATGACTCACTGAGGACTATTGCTTCTTCCTCCAGATCTTCTTGCTTATAACAGAGCTCATCACTGGCTCTCCTTTATCCCCTAGAGAAAAATCCAAAGTCTTTAGCATAGCATCTGAGAACTTCCATAGCTTGAATTTTCCATTTTTATTAGATCAAATCATCTGTATTTCCAACCCAAGAAACCTTGCATCTTCCTGATTTTAAATGTTGAGGAAATTCTCTATTCATGTAACATCATATAGAAACAGGTGATCATCTTAGCTTATCAATCAATGTTGTCTAATAACACATGTATTATTTTTCCATTGGATTCTGCTGATGTTTTTCCTTATGTTATTGCTTGGTGGTGGGGGGTACTCTGTGGTCACAATGGATAATTATTTCAATGTGATAAAGTCTGTTTTAAAATCTTATATAGAGTTTTATTAAAATATCTGTAAATAAATTCTACACTTTGGGGGACTTTTTGAGTTTTGGTGCTAAAACTAAATACAAATGATCTGTGATGGTTCAACTTATGATTTTTTGACTCTAAGGTCATGAAAAAGAGATACACATTCAGTAGAAAGCATACTTTCAATTTTGATATTTTCCTGGGCTGGCAATATGCAGCAGGAGACTCTTATGAGGTTGAGCAGCCAACCAGTCATCCTCAGGGTCTCAAGGGGGAAAAACTGATACACTTGTAACTATTCTTCATCCAATGTATGCAACCACTCTATTTTTCACTTTCAGTAAGGTTTTCAACTAATTACATTAGATAGTCAATACTTTATTAAAAAATTGTCCTTGTGTTCAAAGATTTTGCCCAACGGCAGGCTAATGTAAGTGTTCTGAAAATGTTTAAAATAGGCTAGGGGAAGGCAATGGCACCCCACCCCAGTACTCTTGCCTGGAGGATCAAATAGACGGAGGAGGCTGGTGGGCTGCAGTCCATGGGGTCGCTAAGAGTCGGACCCGACTGAGCAACTTCACTTTCACTTTTCACTTTCATGCATTGGAGTAGGAAATGGCAACCTGCTCAAGTATTCTTGCCTGGAGAATCCCAGGGATGGGGGAGCCCGGTGAGCTGCCGTCTATGGGGTCGCACAGAGTCGGACACGACTGAAGTGACTTAGCAGCAGGCTGGATTAGGATGTCCAGTAGATGAGTATATTAAATGAATATTTGACAACAATATTTTCAAACTACAATGGGTTTATCAAGCTGTAATCCTATAATAAATCAAGGAAGATCTTTATGTTTCATAATCTGAATGGAATAGTAACATCTTTTACTTTGCCATAGTTTTCAAGCTCATATAATATAAGAGCATTTATTCCATAATAGTTTTTGCAGAAATGTCTTTAGGGAATTAGGTTCTGATAATAATTTTAGGAATAACTCAATTTTTCATTAACACACCAGTTTGGTCATTTTATATTTTTACTAGAGGATTACTTCTGTCTAAAAATTGTCATGTTTGTTAGCCTCTTTTATTTTTTAACATTTTTATTATTTATTGGACTGTGCCAGGTCTTAGTTGAGGCAAACGGGCTCTCTAGTTGTGGTATGTGAGATCTAGTTCCCTGACCGGGGATTGAACCTGGGTCCCCTGCACTGGAGCCATTCCCTACATCTGCGTCTCTATTCCTGCCCTACAATTGGGTTCATCTGTACCATTTTTCTGAATTCCACATACATTCATTAATATATGATACCTGTTTTTCTCTTTCTGACTCTCTTCATTCTGTTTGCCACAGACTCTTAGATGATCCCTCTGTCCCTTCTCTTGTATAGTTCATTCTGTTCTCTATACAGCAGCCAACATTTCTTCCTTAAATGACAAGTCAGATCAAGTTATCTCCCTGTTAAAAATTGCTTGAGTCTTTCTATAGCACTTAGAATAAAATCCAAACTCTTTATCCTAACAAAATACCAGCGTACACTGGGATCTTTCTGCTCTGACCTCATCCTCCATCAGATCTTGCTTGCTGCAGCCAGTGGGTGTCTTCAAATACACCAAGCTGCTTTCTGTCTTGGAAGTGTTCCTTCCAAGTGGACTTCACTCTTCTCTTTTCTCCCTTTAAGTGAGACAGGATGGCTAGATGGACGTGGGGTTGAGTATTTCCCTTTTCCCACATGGAAGGCTGGGGGGAACTGGTGTTAGGTGTTTCACTTCTCTCATATGAAAGGCTGTTGCTGACTGGAGTTAGATACTTTTCTTCCCCTAAATAAGTTCAGCTTAGTTCAGTCACTCAGTCATGTCCAACTGTTTGCGACCCCATGAATTGCAGCATGCCAGGCCTCCCTGTCCATCACCAACTCCCGGAGTTCACTCAGACTCGCGTCCATCAAGTCCGTGATGCCATCCAGCCATCTCATCCTCTGTCGTCCCCTTCTCCTCCTGCCCTCAATCCCTCCCAGCATCAGAGTCTTTTCCAACGAGTCAACTCTTTGCATGAGGTGGCCAAAGTACTGGAGTTTCAGCTTTAGCATCATTCCTTCCAAAGAAATCCCAGGGCTGATCTCCTTCAGAATGGACTGGTTGGATCTCTTTGCAGTCCAAGGGACTCTCGAGAGTCTTCTCCAACACCACAGTTCAAATGCATGAATTCTTTGGCACTCAGCCTTCTTCACAGTCCAACTCTCACATCCATACCTGACTACTGGAAGTTAGGTTCTGGTAAAACCCTATTATCTTTTAGGCTTTAGCAAAATACTTTCTCCTATGGGAAGGTCTTGTTAAGATGAACAGAGTGCTCTAGCACATTTCAAAACGGTTTTCTTTATCTCTTACTGCATGGGGAGATTTTCTTGATACCCACCTTGAGGACCTCATGAAGCCCCTGGAAGTAAAACTAGCAAAAGTGTGAGGGTCTTCAGATGACTGGGTCCTCTTGGGGTTTTTAACCTTTAAGCCTGTCCACTGTGCACCTCTAACAATTTGTCAATTACAGTTCATATTTTCCTCTCCTGACTCTGGTTTCCATGGAGATTTCTGCTCATGGTTTTCTACCCTGGTATGTTGAGATTCTTTGTATTTTCCATATCTGTCTCCTCAGTTTGAAGGTCAGCAATTTGCCCTATGATCTCAATTCTCTGATAGATACAGAAGCTGTTCATTCAGTCGCCAACTTGTGTCCAACTCTTTGCAATCCCATGAACTGCAGCACTCCAGGTTTCACTGTTGTTCACCATCTCCTGGAGTTTACTCAAACTCATGTCCACTGAGTCAGTGATTACATAACAATGATCTCATCCTCTGTCAGCCCCTTCTCCTCCTGCCTTCAATCTTTCCCAGCATTAGGGTTTATTCCAATGAGTCCGCTCTTCCCATAAGGTGGCCAAAGTATTGAAGCTTCAGCCTCAACCCTACCAATGAATATTCAAGTTTGACTTCCTTTAGAATTGACTGGTTTAATCTCTTTGCTGTCCAAGGGACTCTCAAGAGTCTTCTCCAATACTACAACTCGAAAGCATTAATTCTTCAGTGCTCAGCCTTCTTAATGGTCCAACACTCACATCCATACATGACTACTGGCAAAACCATAGCTTTGACTGTATGGACCTTTGTCAACAAAGTGACAAAAATCTCTATGCTTTTTAACATGTTTGTCATCGTGTTTCTTCTAAGGAGCAAGTGTCTTTGAATTTCACAGGTGCAGTCACTGTCAGCAGCAATTCTGGAGCCCAAGAAAATAAAATCTGTAACTGTTTCCATTTTTTCCCTATTTGTCATGTAGTGATGGGACAAGTTGTCATGACCTTAGTTTTTTGAATGTTGAGTTTTAAGCCAGTTTTTTGAATGTTGAGTTACTCTTCACTTTCTACCATTAGAGTGATATCATCTGCACGGCTAAGGTTGTTGATATTTCTCCCAGTAACCTTAATTTAAGCTTATGATTCATCCAGCCCAGCATTTAACATGATGTACTATGCATATAAGTTAAATAAGAAGGGTGACGATATGCAGCCTTAATGTACTTCTTTTAGAATTTTGAAAGAGTCCATTGTTCCATGTCCATTCCTAACTGTTGCTTCTTGACCTGCATACAGGTTTCTCAGGAGACAGGTAAGGTGGTCTGGTATTCCCAGCTCTTTAAGAACTTTCCAGTTTGTTGTGATCCACACAGTCTAATGGCTTTAGCATAGTCAATGAGGCAGAAGTAGATGTTTTTCTGGAATTCCTTTGCTTTTTCTACGATCCAACAGATGTTCTGGTAATTTGATCTCTTTTTCCACTCCCTTTTCTAAATCCAAATTGTATATCTAGGAATTCTTGGTTCACCTACTGTAAAAGACAAGCTTGAAGGGTTTTGAGTATTACCTTGCTAGATTGTGAAATGTGGGCAACTGTATGGTATCTTTGGCATTGTCCTTCTTTTGGGTTGGAATGAAAACTGACCTTTTCCAGTCCTGTGGCCACTGATGAGCTTTCCAGTTGGCTGGCATACTGAGTGCAGCATTTTAACAGCATCATATTTTAGGATTTGAAATAGCTTAGCTGAAATTCCATTACCTCCATAGCTTTGCTTATAGTAATGCTTCCTAAGGCCCATTTGACTTCACACTCCAAGATCTCTGACTCTAGGTGGGTGACCAACAACATTATGGTTATCTGGGTCATGAAGATCTCTTTTGTCTAGTTCTGTGTATTCTTGCCACCTCTTCTTAATATCTTCTGCTTCTGTTAGATCCAAACCATTTCTCTCCTTATTGTGTCCATCTTTGCAGGAAACGTTCCCTTGGTATCTCCAGTTTTCTCAAAGAGACCTCTAGTCTTTCCCATTCTATTATTTTCCTCTATTTCTTGGCATTGCTCACTTCAGAAGGCTTAGCTCTCCTGCTATTCTCTGGAGCTCTGCCATTAGTTGGGTATATCTTTCCTTTTCTCCTTTGCCTTTCACTTCTCTTATTTTCTCAGCTATTTGTAGGCCTCCTCAGACAACCAAGAGACCCGTGTTTGATCCCTGGGTTGGGAAGTTCCCCTGGAGAAGAAAATCGCAAGTCACTCCAGTATTCTTGCTTGGAGAATTCTATGGAGAGAGAAGCAGGCTACAGTCCATGGGGTTGCAAAGAGAAATTCAAAGAAGGTTTAAATTCTATAATAATATGTGTGAGCAGTGGGCCTACAAAGTATTCTGACTAATATTCACATAGCATTTATCACTGGTTTAAGTGAGAGATTTATTGAACACAAACTCAGGCTATTTGTTATCTGTATCATATGGATGAGGACACCTGGACAGAGGAAGATTTAGCAACCAACTCAGGTCACCCTCTGAGCATCAGCTGTACACTATAATAAGTTGGAAAATCCAAATTTATTGATATTTTGTCTCCTCCATAAAAATAGGTTTAGAAATATTCCTTCTTTGGACCTAACAAATATTCTTCTTTGATTGTTCCTCCACAGAATTTACCTCCTACTGATACAAGCAAGCTAAATTAGGGAACATGGAGATAAAGTTAATTTTCTTGCATAACAGACATATTATTTATACATTTCTAGATTCATAAACACATTCATAAACATTGAAAATACCCCTGACTACCAGATTTATCAGCACATGCATTCAGAGGATAAATAAAGGTGGTTACTACACAGCTAAGTTCCATAATAAAAGGCAAATTACTGTAATTATTTCATAAAAAGTAATTCAAATGAATAAACATAATATCTGTGTCTGTGTCCGTAGCTATCTATGTCCATTCTAAAATGCCACATTAAAACATGAAATTTCACATTAAGATATGCCCTAAATAAGGGCAAAGATCCAAAGCATTTTGAGAACCTGATAGTTCTGCTGAGTTATGCAGGAGAAACAGGCTCCATAAGCAACATTTCTCATTAATAATAAAAAAGAGTACACAGAACTGAGCCTCCTACTTTCATTGCTAAGCATTTAATTTAACTCACTCTTCCTCTTATCATAAAAGTAGTCAGTTCACATCACAGGGAGGAGAAGAAGTGCTGAGAATCAAATATTTTCCTTGTTGCCCAAAACAGAAAAAGTCACCACTGGGACAAGTATGACTCCTTACTCACAGTCACTTGCTTTACACCACATTAGCTATTCTCTGGGCGCATTTGGTAGCTTAGCTGGTAAAGAATCCACCAGCAATGCAAGAGACCCGATTCAATTCCTGGGTCATTAAAATTCCCTGAAGAAGAGATAGGCTATGCACTCCAGTATTCTTGGGCTTCCCTGGTGGCTCAGATGGTAAAGAACCCACCTGCAATGCAGGAGACCTGGGTTCGATCCCTGGGTTGGGAAGATCCCCTGGAGGAGGGCATGGCAACCCATTCCAGTGTTCTTGCCTGGAGAATCCCCAAAGACAGAGGTGTCTTATGGGCTAGAGTCTACAGGGTTGCAGAGTCAGACACGACTGAGCAACAAAGTATAGATATTCTCTAATAGTTGACATTACAGATAATGACATTGAAAATGCTATGGAAGAATACCTATGGGCCTAAATAACGATAGCTCCAAAAGAATGCTCTAATGTAATCTGAATTTAAAGGGACAGATAAAACCTTAACATACATACTAGTTTTAAGCACTCAGATCCCTTTATTGCAATTGCCTTTGCATCAGTGTGTTTTTCTCCATGTGGGCCTTTTTGATGACTTGGATCACTTGTTTATCTTTTCCCTTTCAATTTCCAACAAATATTTTGGCCTAAAATCTGTAATGACAGAAAATGTACTAAATGAGTAAATGAAGGAATACCTGCATCTCTAAGCCTAAGAAGTACTTTTTTTTTCCCTCTGGTGAAAATGACTGAACATTTCTTAATCATTTTCAGAATTTCTTATTCTCATTTATGATAGAGCTGCTCTCTTTACTTATAAATGGAAATATCATACATAATCCATAAAATGAAACTGCTTAAACTTATTTTAGACAAATAGAGCAAGCTAGAGAGAAAGCATTGGTGTTGGAGGAAAGGAAAAAACATTGTTGAAATTTGACATAGGATTTGCTTTTTTCCCCAAGCATGGTTACATGAATCCGTGAATTGACTCTTGCTCTCTACTCCCAAGGAAACACAAATTAGTTAAGGATATTAAAACCAACACTCGGTTTCATGTTTGTGGGTTGACTTGTTACATTGAAATCAGAGTGTATTTTCTGTGGCATAATATTTTTATAGTGAAGCAGCCAAAATACCACAAATGCATAGCACGAACAGGGAGCACTCTGGCCCTTCTAGACATTTCTGTGGCTTGGCATTGATAAATGCAGGTGAGATATGGGGTGCAATCAGGATCAAATTACAGCAAACACTGACTTTTCAAAAAATATGAGTTGCTCTTGTCCATCAACAAGCTGGGACTTTAGAGGAGGTTCTCACATTTGGATCTTTGGAGTGAACAAAAATTCAAACCCAGAAAAATAAAAACAATAATGAAAGACACTTCCTTCACATTTCCACAATAGCCTTGTATAGCAAACACAAATGTATGGTGCAACTTCCTTTTCCCTTTTTCTCATGTCTCAGTTGTATTTTTTTGCCTGCTGTTGAATTTAAAAGGGTAAGGTGATTGATTTCTTAATTTGAGAAGTGATCAAAAAGTAACGAGACCAATTTGTGTGTTTATCCTATAGAATCATTCTCATTCTTTTTCTAGGCCCACCTAACATTTATGTTTACCACTTATATTAAATATTAATATGATTTCTTAATATATAGGTCATTATTCTATTGTTAACTTGTTGCTGTGCATTCATACATGCAGGCATAGCCGTGTCTGACTCTTTGCAATCCACAAATCTCCTCTGTCCATGGAATTTTCTAGGCAAGAATTCTGGAGTGAGTTGCTATTTCCTACTCCAGGGAAACTTTCCAACCCAGGGATTTAACCCATGTCTCTTAAGGTCACCATTCCCTTCTCCAAGAGATCTCCCTTGCCTGGAGAATCCCAGGGACAGGGGAGCCTGGTGGGCTGCTGTCTATGGGGTCGCACAGAGTCAGACATGACTGAAGCGACTTAGCAGCAGCAGCGGGGATTGATCCCGGGTTTTCTGCATTACAGACAGACTCTTTTATTATCTGAGCTACCAGGGGAAGCCCTAAGTCTCCCGCATTGGTAGGTAGATTCTTTACCACTGTACCACCTGGGGAGTCATGAAACTTGTCCATAAGGGTCTTTTCCTTAGTATTTTCTCCCATGAACTTCTTTTAAATTTGCTTTCATCAGATAACAACACAACGTACCTTGAAAAACACAGAGTATAGCACATACAGTATGTGCAGTATCTTGTGGCTATTAATAGATCACCTAAATGTAAGATACTTCTAAAGATTAAGAAAAAATAGAGCCTCTGTCTTTTTATGCACATATGATTTTAATTTGCTTTCCTATAATAAATGTAAAATATATTCTATAGTTTTCCAAAGCTGTTACTATAGTCACACTACATTTTCACTTATTCTTTGTGATTGAGAGTCTAAGATAAAATTTGTGTTTTGAGATAATGTGGCTTTTCTGAAGCCAGTAAGTCCTAGCACTATTTCTCCTGTGGATCAATTTCTCAGTATTTTAAAGAATATATCTTGAGAATAAATATTTCTGTGACTTTTTTTTTCTACCAAATTAATTTTTTTTTTAACTGGAAGATTTACAATGCTTTGCTGGCTTCTGTCATACAACATCATGAATCAGTCATAACTATATATGTATTTTACATTTATTANGAATATATCTTGAGAATAAATATTTCTGTGACTTTTTTTTTCTACCAAATTAATTTTTTTTTTAACTGGAAGATTTACAATGCTTTGCTGGCTTCTGTCATACAACATCATGAATCAGTCATAACTATATATGTATTCCCTCTTGAGCCTCCTTCCTACCTGCCCCCCTCATTTATGTGGCTCTTGACATAGCAACTATGATTCATTTTCATTTCAAACAATCAACCAAATAGTATGGAGTCCACACATTTGGATCCATATAAAGTTAAACAGTATTTTAGCATAGTTCTACTTTATACGAAAAACATTTAAAACAGTACTGAAAAAAATACTAAAACTTTTAGATTATTCTCACAGAATGAAGCCCTCAACACATCATCAATCATTTTCCTTTTTTCCCTTCCCCATGATATCCCTTCATGCTGCTTTCAACAAACTCTCTGTGGATTTTTTGACCTTAAGACAACTGCCACCATTCTTATAGAGACACAAAAAGACATTTATTACAGTCACACTGATGCAAAACTGATGCAGTTAAACCATTTTCTAATTAGTTCCCTCTCCAATTAATCTCTGATGAATGCTTTCCACTACCTCAAAGGTTCCAACCAACTGATGTTTTGCTCTTTTGTTTTTATTTTGACAAGGACAAATCAAATTTCTCATTGCCCAGGAATACACTTAAAATCATTACAATTATTTATACTTGCTTTGGTAAAAATTTCAGTCCTCCAGAACATTTAGTGATAAAGAACCGCTCATGTTGGAAATAGTAGAAAGACAGTTACCACACAGTCTAATTTCAGCCTTTGTATTGAATATTTCCACTAGCCATGTAGAGAGAGGTATAAATCAATTGTAATCAAATCGAAAATGTGAATCAAATGGGACAGGGTAGATACTAGGCAATGAAACAGCTTTCTAACTTCTACACTACTTACATGGTCCTGTGAAGTCTGATAGATCCTGATGATTCATTGACCCAATAATGGAGCCAAACATTTGGGTTCTGAAGTTAGGAAAGAGTCTGGGTAGCTCAGACATAGTTCTGACCATGCCAAAATAAGCTTGGGAAGGGAAACAGTGAGTCTAACCAATGATTTGGCAGCATGAAAACCCAACAAATATGTTAACTGATGTTTGTTTTAATACTGAATATAGTCAAATCCTTTTTATGTAAAACCATCCCATTAAAGAAGACACCCTCTGAAGGGGAACGATGAAGCAATAATAGTCAAGTGTGAACTGAGCTATTCATTCTTCCTTAGAAGGAACAAAAAGAGGCTGACATTTTCTGATAAGGTTTTGAAATGAAATGGAGGGGGAAAGAATATGGAAGTTATGCTTCTTTTCAGGTTGTATATATCCGTATTACTTAGCATTTGTAGAGCAAGGAAGATTTTCCTCACCAAATTCTGGTGTTCAAAGGCTATAAAATATGAAAGTGTTAGATCGACATTTGCAGAAGACCTCTGAGATATTCAAATCTTAACATTTTATTTCAACAAAACGAGTACTGAAAAATAAGTACAACTTATTTCAACAATAAGTTGTGAAGTATTATGTACTGAGATTCAAATCTTTGGTTTGGGGAATTTGCATTAAAATATATTTTGAATGAATCTTCCCTTTCTCTTAAAACTTTCTCTGGGTTATAATGTGCTTTTTCTCTGCTAATTTGTTTTATGATATATAGATTCAGTTGATAAAAGCAAGGTTTGTATAGGTACCATACCAATTCCTAAGCATATCCTTCATACTCAAAAAGCCACGTAACACTTGATACCTAACAGGTTACAGTTCTTTATACTCTGAGTTCTACTAATCAATGTCTTCTTGATAAAATAAGATGAAAATCATATATCAGAGAATGCAAGTCCAGTCTAATAGTGCTTTAACTTAACTAGGAATGAAACGGAACATAGCTATGATAATAATAATAATAACCTTATATTGAGAACACACATAGTACGTGGTTTGTAATATAGCAATTTGGATATTCTCTTTTATTTAATCATTAAACAAATATTAAGGTCAATGTTATCATTCCCATTTTATAGATAAGGAAACTTGTTAAGTAGCCTGTCCAAAAATAATCACACAGTTGGTTAATGTGAAGCTGAAACTCAGATCCAGATCTGACTGCACTGAAAGTCTACTCTCATTTCACTCAGCAACTGTGCCTAAAAAAATAATAATAAAGTGAAACACGAGGGCTAAGGAGAGAATATGATATCTCTGGTCAAGCCTATGTGCGTGCTTTCATGCTTTGAGGTCATACCCCCCATCTCCACCCAACTCCAAACTCAGCAGTTATTAAAAAAAAAAAGGAAAATATATTTCAAGGGAAACAGTGAAGTGATAGAGACAAATTAAAGAAAATTGAGACAGAGCTCTCTGTGGACCTGAAGTGGAAGAGAAACCATGGTGAGCTAGTGTGTGTGTGTGTGTGTGTGTGTGTGTGTGCGCGCGTGTGTGCACGTGTGCACTGGGCAAGATGGGGGGGAGACAGGGCTGTCATTTGTCTGTTTGCACTCAAATCCATCCCCTGCCTTTCTTCTGTCTATATTGCAGGTAGTTACATTTCCCCAACCCCCTTGACAGTTGGTTTTGGCAAAACTGTGTCAATGAGAAGCAATGGCAAGAAATGAAAGAACAGGAGAAAGGAACATCTAGGTTATCTTGCACCTTCTGTCTGCCTCACTGGCATCTGGCAGTGACTGTATCTCTCTAGAGGATCCCACTCCTGCCACATCTGTTCCTTCCATGTACCCTCCTCCACAGGCTGGTTTCTTCTTCTGGCCAGTGGCGTTGGTGGTCAATCTTTGATAATAGTAGGTTGTCCTCAAGTCTCTGCAGTCATAGGGACAATGTCATCTTCTCACCATTGATAACCTCTAGGATAACTTACTGTCCTCCATCTTCTCAACACTGCGTAAACAATTATCTGAATTAAATACCCTTTCTGAAATAAGTGGAATGATGTGTTTTCTAGATTCTGACTGATAGTATGAGGTTGTTGAGGGTGATGGGGAGAATAAAAGCTAAAATAATGTACATCAGTTTATGAGTCCAGAACCAAAGGAAAATTTAAGTCCTACGTTTAACAGAGATAGTGGTTGTTGTTCAGTCACTCAGTCATGTCTGACTCTTTGGACTCCCATGGACTACAGCACACCAGGCTTCCCTGTTCCTTATGATCTCCAGCAGTTTGCTCAGACTCATGTCCATTGACTTGGTGATACAGTCCAACTATTTCACCCTCTGTTGTCCCCTTCTCCTCTTGCCTTCAATCTTTCCCAACATCAGGGTCTTTTTCAATGAGTCGGCTCTTCGCATCAGAATTATTGGAGCTTCAGCTTCAGCATCAGTCCTTCCAATGATTATTCAGGGTGATTTACTTTAGGATAGACTGGTTTGATCTCCTTGCAGTCCAAGGGACTCTCAAGAGTCTTCTCCAGCACCACAGTTTGAAGATATCAATTGTTTGGCACTTAGCCTTTTTTATTGTCCAGCTCTCATATCCACATATGACTACTGGAAAAACCATAGTTTTGACTAGACAGACCTTTGTAGGCAAAGTAGTGTCTCTACTTTTTAATACATTGTCTAGGTTTGTCATTGCTTTTCTTCCAAGAAACAAGCGTCTTTTAATTTCATGGCTGCAGTCACCATCTGCAGTGATTTTGGAGCCCAAGAAAATAAAGCCTGTCACTGTTTCCATTGTTTCCCCACTTATTTGCCATGAAGTGATGGGACCAGATGCCATGATCTTCATTTTTTGAATGTTGAGTTTTAAGCCAGCTTTTTCTCTCTCCTTTTTATCAAGAGAAGTGATGGGACCAGATGCCATGATCTTCATTTTTTGAATGTTGAGTTTTAAGCCAGCTTTTTCTCTCTCCTTTTTATCAAGAGAAGTGATGGGACCAGATGCCATGATCTTCATTTTTTGAATGTTGAGTTTTAAGCCAGCTTTTTCTCTCTCCTTTTTATCAAGAGAAGTGATGGGACCAGATGCCATGATCTTCATTTTTTGAATGTTGAGTTTTAAGCCAGCTTTTTCTCTCTCCTTTTTATCAAGAGAAGTGATGGGACCAGATGCCATGATCTTCATTTTTTGAATGTTGAGTTTTAAGCCAGCTTTTTCTCTCTCCTTTTTATCAAGAGAAGTGATGGGACCAGATGCCATGATCTTCATTTTTTGAATGTTGAGTTTTAAGCCAGCTTTTTCTCTCTCCTTTTTATCAAGAGACTCTTTAGTTCCTCTTCATTTTCTGCCATAAGGATGGTGTCATCTGCATACCTGAGGTTATTGATATTTCTCCTGGAAATCTTGAGTACAGCTTGTGCTTTATTCAGCCCAGCATTTTGCATTATGTACTCTGCATATAAGTTAAATAAGCAGGGTGACAATATACAACCATGACATGCTCCTTTCCCAATTTGGAACCAGTTCATTGTTCCATGTCTGGTTCTAACTGTCTCTTCTTGACCTGCATACAGGTTTCTCAGGAGGCAGGTAAGGTGGTATGGTATTCTCATCTCTTTAAGAATTTTCCTCATTTTGTTGTGATCCATGTAGTCAAAGGCTTTAACATAGTCAATGAAGCAGAAGTAGACTTTTTTTTTAATTCTCTGGCTTTTTTTCTATGATTCAACCGATGTTGGCAATTTTATCTCTGGCTCCTCTGCCTTTTCTAAATCCAGCTTATACATCTGGAAGTTTTCAGTTCACTGTTGGGGTCTAGCTTGAAAGATTTTGAGCATTACTTTGCTAGCATGTGGAATGAGTGTAATTTTGTGGTAGTTTGAACATTCTTTGGCATTGCCTTTCTTTGCAATTGGAATGAAAATGGACCTTTTCCAGTCCTGTGGCCACTGAGTTATTCAAATTTGTTGGCATATTGAGTGCAGCATTTTCACAGCATCATCCTTTAAGATTTGAAACAGCTTAGCTGGAATTCCATCACCTCTGCTAGCTTTGTTCATAGTGATGCTTCCTTAGGCTCACTTGACTTCACACTCCAGGGTGTCTGGCTCTAGGTGAGTGATCACACCATCACGGTTATCTGGGTCATGAAGGTCTTTTTCATATAGCTCTTTCGTGTATTTTTGCCACCTCTTTTTATCTTCTGCTTCTGCTATTTCTGTCCTTTATTTTGCCCATCTTTGTATGAAATATTCCTTTGGAATCTCTAATTTTCTTGACAAGATCCTTAGTCTTTCCCATTCTATTGTTTTCCTCTATGTCTTTGCATTGTTCACTCAGAAGGTTTTCTTATCTNGCCACCTCTTTTTATCTTCTGCTTCTGCTATTTCTGTCCTTTATTTTGCCCATCTTTGTATGAAATATTCCTTTGGAATCTCTAATTTTCTTGACAAGATCCTTAGTCTTTCCCATTCTATTGTTTTCCTCTATGTCTTTGCATTGTTCACTCAGAAGGTTTTCTTATCTCTCCTTGCTATTCTTTGGAACTCTGCATTCAGATGGGTGTATCTTTTCTGTTCGCTTTTGCCTTTCACTTCTCTTCTTTTCTCAGCTATTTGTAAGGCCTCCTCAGACAACCATTTTGCCTTTCTGCATTTCTTTTTCTTGGGGATGGTTTTGATCACTGCCTCCTCTAAACTATTACAAATCTCCACATATAGTTCTTCAGGCACTCTGTCTTATCAGATTTAATCCCTTGAATCTATTTGTCACTTTCACTGTTTGATCATAAGGGATTTTAATTCAGGTCACACCTGAATGGTCTAGTGGTTTTCCCTACTGTCTTCAGTTTAAGTCTGAATTTGGCAATAAGGATTTCATGATCTGAGCCACAGTCAGCTCCCAGTCTTGTTTATTCTGACTGTATAGAGCTTTTCCATTCTTTCACTACAAAGAATATAATCAATCTGATTTCGGTATTGACCATCTGGTGATGTTCGTGTGTAGAATCAGACATGGCTGGAGCAACTTAGCAAACATGCAATGTTAGTCTCTTAGTTGTGTCTGACTCTTTGCGATCTCACGGACTGTACCCCACCAGGCTCCTCTGTCCATGGGATTCTCCAGGCAAAAATACTGAAATAGGTTGCCCTTCCATTCTCCAGAGGATCTTCCTGACATAGGGACTGAATCTGGGTCACCTGCATTGCAGGCAATTTCTTTACCTTCTGAGCTACAGAGAAGGGCATTCCATTGGGTAAATCTAGACAAATTTAGCATAATATCATATTCTCTCCTTCCAATTTTACCATACAGAAGTTAAGACCCTGAAAGCAACCAACTCATATGCAAGAAATCTCCCTCAAGTCTACTTATTTGACCAAGCTAAATGTAGTGTAAGTACATTTTTTAGGATCTTAAGTGGCCATGGATGGCATATCATGGTTTACGCTCTAAAAAAGGTGTAAGTGGACATCAAGTCAGCTATGTTTAATTTGACAGCTGTTGAGGATTTATTATTTATTCATATGCTGTCAAGGGTGATGGATTGATGGTCTGATTGATTGATTGATGCCTTAAGTGATCCTGGAACTGCCTAAGGATGCTAGTATGGCTGGCTTCTTTCCCAAAAGGCTTGACTACCTATTTACATCAGAGTCCTAACTAAGATCCTCATTTTTCACAATTCATGTATCATTTACTTCATTTAAGTAAATAGAATTTCTCCTTATCAGAAAGTCACAATACCTAGATTGCAAGCCTTTATCAGAGGATAAATCTTCAAGTATTTATTTTCCTATATTTGTCAAAAACACCTGAGAGTAAATATATTTTGAAAGTGAGTGTTTGTTGTTCAGTTGTGTCCAACTCTTTGCAACCCAATGGACTGTAGCCTGCCAGGCTCCTCTGTCCCTGGAATTCACCAGGCAAGAATCCTGGAGTGGGTAGCCATTCCCTTCTCCAGGGGATCTTCCAGACTCAGGGATCAAACCTGGGTCTCCTGCATTGTAGGCACATTTTTACCATCTGAGCCACCAGGGAAGCCCCATGTATGTGGAAGGAAATATCAAAGATAAACAATCCTTTAGTTTAATTGAGTTGTATCCTGAGTTCAATCTGCACTGTTAGAAAGCCTTAAACACTAGGAAACATTATTATCATAGCTCTCTAGAGACCTATTTTTACTGAATTGTACTTTGGTACAAAAGAATCCCCCTGCCAATGCAGGAGACATTAATGATGAGGGTTCAATCCCTGGGTCAGGAAGATCCCCTGGAGAAGGAAATGACAATCCATTCCAGTATTCTTGCCAGAATTCCATGGACAGAAGAACGTGGAGGACTATAGTCCATAGGGTCGCAAAAAGTTTGATACAACCGAACATCTGAACACACACGCTTTGGTATTGGGTCCTAGACTTGTATTGAGAGCTGCAATAAGAAAAACAAAATAAAAATAAACTCTTCAGTTAGAGTAGGGTAAACTGATTTAACAAGCAGACCTAAACATCTTTGTGTGCTTCAAACACAAGAGCAGTTTATCTGTCATTCACATAAAGCCTAGAACGAGTGTTCCCTGTAGTTGCTCAATTTTCATCCATGTGTTGAATCAGGAATCTTTTGTGGCTCTGCCAAGCTCTATGTTCTCATTGTCATGTGTGTTGAATGCTAAAAGTTGATGGAGATTATGGCAGAGTGAACCTCTTCTTAAAGGCTTAACTAGAAAAGAGCACTCATATCTTATGCTCACTTTCCATTCATAAGAGTTATTAATAGATGAATGGTCACATTTTTTAGAATCTTAAAAAAATAGCCGTGACCGCACATTTGTCTTTTCCTAAAACATTACTGGGAATGTTCCTAAAGTTCCCCTTTTAGAATTTCTCCCTTAGAATAAGATTTTTTTTCTCTTTTATGGTGGAATTTATTTAATTTATGGTCAATAATTTTTTTTTTTTTACTTTACAATATTGTATTGGTTTTGTCACATATCAACATTAATCTGCCACGGGTGTACACGTGTTCCCAATCCCGAATCCCCCTCCCACCTCCCGCTTCCCCATACCATTCCTCCGGGTCATCCCAGTGAACCAGCCCCAAGCATCTGGTATCCTGCATCAAACCTAGACTGGTGATTCATTTCTTATATGATATTATACATGTTTCAATGCCATTTAAAGTTTTATTTTTCAGGTTTAGTTATAAAAGTGATGCTAAGTTGAGTAAAACAATTCAAAATTTTATTTTCTATGTTATAGAGCATGTAAATAAAAGAGTTTTCTGCTCCATACACTAAAACATACTCTTGGACTAAAGCTTTAAGGTGGAGAAAAGACAGTAACACGGTACAAATTCTTCCCTTGCTTTTATGACATTTGTACTATTTACTTGGGATAAGGGCTGTTTTGGAAATTTATCTTTCTTGGAAAATCTCCCATTTTATCATGATGTGCTAGGTTTTTGAAGGAAGTTAAAAGACATCATGTGGTCCTTTTAGATTTCTCCCAATCTATAGTTATTTCTTCCTCGTCATTTCTTATTTGTACATTTGTGCTTGCTCCTCTTGCTGTCCTTGAGTAGGTCTGCTTACCTAATTTTTAAGGAACTTGTTCTTGGATTTATTCAGTAGTTCTAAGTTCTTTCCATTTTCTGATTTACTAATTTCTGCTTTTCTCTTGCCACTATGTTCCTTCTTCTTTCCTTAAGGCTACTTGTTATTCCTTTCCACCTTTCTGAAATGAATGCTCTATTCACTTCTTTTTACTATTCATTTTTCATTAATATAAATATTAAGGCTGAGAATATTCCTAGGTTCTGAGTGTTGTCATTTTATTTTCTAGGCTTTTTTTATTTTTATTTTCTCTTGTTATTTGAGAAAAAGGTGTGTTTTTTGTTTGTTTGTTTTAATTTCTAAATGGAAACATTTGTTACTTTGTTATTTAGCCATTATTTCTGCTCATATTATATTATGGTCAGAGAATATTGTTTGTATTATTTCTCCTGTTTTACATGTATTAAGATATTTTTAATGTCCTATATTAAACTAAATTTTGTGAATGGTCATTGAACATGTAAAAAAAGCATATAATTTTTTTCCAAGCTACATACGAAGTTTGTCATATTAGTTAACACTATAAGGTCTTTTGTTTTATCTAGGTCTTCAGTTCCCTTAAAAATCTTTATCCACTAAATCTGTCAAAGGATAAGAGAGTGAATAAAAGNTCCAAGCTACATATGAAGTTTGTCATATTAGTTAACACTATAAGGTCTTTTGTTTTATCTAGGTCTTCAGTTCCCTTAAAAATCTTTATCCACTAAATCTGTCAAAGGATAAGAGAGTGAATAAAAGTCAGGTGCTAATGTTGTCTCTCTGTTTTTGTGTGCATTTGTTTTTGCTCTAAGAATGACAATGCATTGTTTCTATCAAATAGTTATTCACATACATCAGTTTCACTGCAGAATGCAATGTTTATCGTTATTAAGGATTCTTCTAAGTCTTTTAGTGTTTGTGCCAGTAGTCCAACCATTTTTGATACAACGATGTGTCCTTTTTATTTTCATTTGTCTGGTATGTTGTTATTTGTTGTTTATTTCTCAGTCTTCCTGAGTCAGTTTCAGTTAAATAAATCTCTTGTTTTCTCTGCTTTTGCCTTGTGATCCAATGTGAGAATTCTCTTCTGTTAATAGATGAGTTCAGGTCATTTGTATTTATTAACATGACCTGTGTGTTGATTCTTAGTTAAATTGCCACACTTAATGTTTTCTATTTCATAGTATATTTTAACCTTCTTAATGTTTCATCATTCTTATTAAACTAT
The DNA here is from genome assembly GCA_006410875.1 of Neotragus pygmaeus. Classification (NCBI taxonomy): domain Eukaryota; kingdom Metazoa; phylum Chordata; class Mammalia; order Artiodactyla; family Bovidae; genus Neotragus; species Neotragus pygmaeus. The sequence continues at coordinate 219,152 of SJYV01020686.1, forward strand.
TTTCTTTGGCTTTGGTATTTTACTTATTTGTACTTTAATGGATGCATTGTTAAACAGTCTTAAAATATATTGTTCTACAATATGGAAGAAAATGGATACTTACTGGATAAATGTGTGCATATAGAATATATACATACTTATGTACCTGTGCCCATGTATAAATTTCTCTGTCAGACAAAACATTTTATATTGCTCATATTACATATGACCAGAGAGGCAATTCAACAACAGAAAGAATATTGGTATAAGACTCAAAAGACCTGGATTCTTCTGGTTCCAAATTGTACTAGCAGAATACTCTGGGGATATTATTAAGCTTCTCTACAAAAGTAAGTAAAAGTTTTCTTTTATGGTAAAAGTTCTTTAAAAGATAAAATATTTTAAAGCGTTTTTCTAGAAATACCAGCTCTTGGTCTGTTTTTTTTTTTTTNATAGCAAACACCCTCTTCCAAAAACACAAGAGAAAACTGCACATGGACATCACCAGATGGTCAACACCGAAATCAGACTGATTATATTCTTTGAAGCCAAAGATGGAGACGCTCTATACAGTCAGCAAAAACAAGACCGGGAGCTGACTGTGGCTCAGATCATGAACTCCTTATTGCCAAATTCAGACTTAAATTGAAGAAAGTAGGGAAAACCACTAGACCATTCAGGTATTAGTATTTATAGGCTGGGTAATTTCACATGCTAATGAATGGGAGGACTGTTCCAACTATTTTGGGTAAAGGCCAGAGATTTCCAAGAGTTGGGCCACCACCCACTGCTTGGACTTTAAAGACTGCCTTGGAACTGTCTTGGCACCTCTGGGTGTGTCATTTCACTTGCTGATTCAGGATCAAGGCCAAGTCTTGTCCTCTTTGATTCTGATCAGCTCATGTTGAGTCCTTGGGCTCTGTCATCCTTTCAAAAGTTGTGCCTGCCCCTTTCCTTCCTGTCACAGGTCTGCCCAGCTGCAGGAGAGCGGCTGGGAGGGCTGGGCTGGGGGCTAAGGAGGGAGACACTGGCATGCGTGCATTTGTCAGTTTGCAGCTGTGCATCTGGGCCCAGTGGGAAGAAAGCACATCTCCACCACTGTCAGAATGAGTACCTGATCAAGTCTCCGTGTGAAGGAGTTGGTCTGTTAAGTCCTGTCTGACTCTTTGTGACCCCATGGACAGGCAGCATGCCAGGCTTCCCTGTCGTTCACCACCTCCTGGAGCTTGCTCAAACTTATGTCCATTGAGTCGGTGATGCCATCCAACCATCTCCTCTGTTATCCCCTTCTCCCACTGCCCTCAATCTTTCCCAGCATCAGGGTCTTTTCCGAAGAGTCAGCTCTGCATCAGGTGGCCAAAATATTGGTCAGCTTCAGCACCAGTCCTTCCAATGTATATTCAGGGTTGATTTCCTTTAGTGTTGATTGGTTTGATCTTGCAGTGCAAGGAACTCTCAAGAGTCTTTTCCAACACCACAGTTCAAAAGCACCAATTCTTTGGCACTCAGTCTTCTTTATGGTCCAACTCTCACATCTATACATGACTACTAGAAGGAGACAAACTTTTAACTGAGGAATTGTGAATTATTGAGCTCCAGGTCTGGGAACAAACACTTGCCCTGTTAGACAGCTTCTTCCAACAGTGGGGACCTATAGGGCCTTGATTCAGCCACCACTTGGTTCAGTCAGTCCTCCTACATACCTTGCATGGTTTTGAGAAGCTGTGTCACTTCTGAACATGTGGCAGTTGTGGAGTGGATCTAAGGTGCAGATCCTGGAGCTTTAACTTTAGAAAACAATGACGAATAAAAGAGTATCTTAATCCTCTTTAGTTGTGATAAAAAAAAAAAATCCAGGAAGGGTGACAACTGATCATTGTTCCAGCTCTTGTTACCATCAGTAACAATATCCTAGAAGTACCACTCAGGTTTAGGGCACCCTTCCCTCTACAGAAGCCGAAAATGCCAGGTCCTCATTTTCCAAGTCTCTTTTGCAGCTTGGGACTGAGCACAGCCAAAGGCTCCATCAAGCCAAAGACTGAGCCCAAACTTCGATGCAGTTGAAACAGAAGGCGGGCAGCCACCTGCCTTGTCTGGCTGGGCACAGAGAAGGTGGGTTTGTGTGGCCAAGCAGTGAGGTGACTCCCCTCAAATGGCTCAAGCATTGCCTCTTCCTTGGCTGCTTTTGGACTCGGACCATTTGTTCTGTTAGCTCAGCCTCGCTGCCTAGAACACTCTGGACCCAAGAACTCTTCTTGCAAATTTCTTTCACCTTCCTAAGCCCTTCAGCAGTCAGCATCCTTGCTCCAGGGCAGCCTCTGCACTTGAAGCCAGACACTGATGACCCACATGTATACACCTGTTGCTTAGTGTCCACCACACCAGAAATTATATGACGAACAAAGCACTTCTTAAGAGAATCAGAAAATGAGCCAAGAGAGTTAAAGATGAAAGTGATCTTAGAGATTAGCTCTGCTTCAGAAATGAGGACTTCATGATCCAGAATGATTTCACACTTTGCTTGAGGTTTCCCTTTATCATGAGTTCTGCCACACTTCACTGCCTCTCGTCTTACTAGGGGCATTTATTTGGCAACACAGTAACTTACTGTAAAATTCAATGAAAAAGTTCCTTGATGATTTGGAGTAATTGGAACTCTAATTTGCTGCTAATGGGAAGGTAAATTGGTACAATCACTTACCAAAACTATTGGCGAGATTTATTAAGCCATAGCCTATGACCCAGCAATTCCATTCTTGGCATTACCAACAGAAATGTGTACATGAGTGCATCAGATGTGCACAGTGTTCATAGCAGGGTAATCCAACACAACCCCCAAACCCTGGAAACCACCTAAATTTCCAGCAGGGGGATGGATACATTGTGGGGTATTCTCACAATGGAAAATTATACAGCAATGAAAATGAAGCAGAGCTGCGTGACTGATTGTTTGAATGGTGGGGAGGAGAACGGGTTGGCAATGGGCATAAAACAGAGGGCTTTTAAGGTGCTGATGGTGTTCTACTTCTTGAAACAGATTGCCAAAATTCATCTTGCTGTACACTTATGATGTGAGTAATTTTCGTCTGTGAGTTATGCTTTAATAAAAACGCTTATTTTTATTTTAATCTCTGAAAACTCAGATAAACAGGATTGGCTAATTCATTTTAGAGATGAAGTAAAAAAAAAAAGTTACAAGACTTAAAAAAAGAAAGTCCTTGATTCACCAAACGAAATCTTCAAAGTCCATACACCAAAGCACATGCCCTGGTCCATGAATGCTCACCCCAAGGCCTCCTGCACGGGCATCTGTGATGATTTTAGACATACCTCTAACACCTTTGGGGATCTGTCACTTTAGTCCACAGCATATTAAAAAGAGACAATCTGCTAAGCATATGGATGTGCTAGGAGAGAAATCTAAAGCCAACTCTTTAATGGCAGAAGTGAAAAACAGAAGGCGAGCACTCCAAGTGAATGTTGGTACAGGGCCATTCAGTACAGAGAAAGCGCCTTACACACCAGCTCCAGCTCACGGGAAGTTCCTTATCTTAGAGCGGCATACAGACATTCAGATGCTCCATTCACACTGACAAGTCCCAATCCTTACCAAAAGTTCAGATCCTTAGCGCAAGTAGGTGGGGAATCAAATGGACCATTTCAGAAATGGCTCCACAATGGGATCAGAGTTGCAAAGGTAAATGTGGGCTAAGGTGAGAAGTCAGGTGCCATTTGCACTCAGATTCAGGGATGGACTCAGAGCAGCCACTTCAGGAGCTGGAGTGAGGTGGGGTGGGGGTGGAGGCTCCAGGAACCCTGAGATGAGCAAGATGGGAGGCCAGGGCAGCTGGACTTGGTCAGCACCCATTCAAGTGTGCCTCAGTAAGAGTTAAACAGAAAAGATAATGAGACTGGTCATAGGGCCTCGTAAGTAGTTCGAGACTTTATAGAATGAGTAATTTTCTAAAAAACTGTGAGTGACATCACACGTTCCATTTCTGCTCTTCCAAATAATGGCAACCCATTATTGGGTTGATGAGGAAACCCCATCAGCTAGCCAGGCTTCCGTGGGCAAGGCGGGGGTGGGGGCTTCTGTGCCCCCCACAGCTCTTGGGGCCTCCCAGTGTCCCACTAAGGAGAAAGGTGGCTGCTGCTGGCGCTTTGCCCGGAATGGGTCTCCCTTCCTCGGCCGGCCATGTGCTCTTCTGGCCCTGCCCCCGTTCCCAAGCCGGACACACTCTGGGAGCTGGGCTGGCCAGTTCACCGGCCTTGGAGCAAGAACAGCAAGGTCTTGTAAGGACGTAGAATGAAGAGCACCTCGGAGGAGACCTCAGCTCCTTAGAGTCTTCTGAGGATTTCTTTGCAAGCTTAGAAAAGGAATATCTCTGGGCCTCTGTATCATCACTGTTTATTCTGCAACCAACTATCTGCAAAACTTTTGGACTGACTGTCTCCACTGCTACCTCAAAGTACAAGTACAGCTGATGCTGGTGGAAACAAAATGTCATGGGTGAGTAAAAACAAACAAAAACCAACAACATCGCAGCAGAATTCGGAACCATGACACACGGGGAAAACTGAAGCCGGCTGACATTAGGAAGGCAGGTGTTGCCACAGCCCAGGGATTAGCAAATTTGAGGTTTGCAGAGAGCAAAATAGGGAGGCAACCTCAGAGACACAGAATTATAGTAATCACAATTGTTTTCTTTCTCTATAATATGCACAAAGAGTAAATGCTAAATGCTAAGTAATTCATTTTAAGTAATGGGTGGGGCCTCTGGTAAGAGACGAGGGCAGGACCAGTGCTCAGAGAAGGGGTATGGGGCTGATCAGGATGAAAAAATACTATCTCCGGAGCACGACACTAGCCCTCAGAATTAAAGGGAAGAACCCCACTATTTGGGGAGACATATGTCAGCATTTTGGGGCATATTTGCAATGTTAAATTCATGTTTATATAACATGAATGGGTTTAAGGAGTAATTCCAGAAACCATGTTGTTGCTGTTATTTAGTCTCCGAGTTGTGTCCGACTCTTTGTGACCCCATGGACTGTAGCCCGCTAGTCTCCTCTGTCCATGGGATTTCCCAGGCAAGAGTACTGGAGTAGGTTGCCAATTCTTTCTCCACCAGTAAACACAGAGGCCCTTAAAACTATTTTCTCTCATTCAGACTTTGCAAAGCAATATTACCTATTGAGGCCAAAATTCAGAGAGAAGACTGCATGAGCCTGGCTGCCAGGTATGACTGTGTGACAGGTGCAATGCCCGGCTAGAGGGGTTGCCATCATATCACAGCTGATATAAAAGGTGCATCCGGAGTTGAGCTGTGTGCAGCCTGCCCACGGGTACTTGGCAAGTAGGGCAGGCCCACAGCACGCTGGTATAGTAAGGCCCTCAGCAGATCATCACTGCAGGGTGTGCAAAGCTCCGAAAAGTGATGGAGAAGAAACTGTTTCTGCCCAAGTGAGCCTAAAATCCACACTACACAACATGTCTGTGATGGAAGAAACAGGCGGCTGGGAGCATGCCTTTCAGGGACATCTCACTTGGTTTAAAGGTGGGAACAGAGAGATCAGAGGTGATTTCTGGGAGGTGATGTCCAAAGAACAAATCCAGATAAGATTGTGACCCTCTCGGAGGGGACTCCATAGACTTCTGGTAGCCCTGGGCTATTTTGGCCTGCATACCGCTATCGTCTGGGACAGGCACTGCACGCTCTGCTCCTCTCCTGGCTGCTGGGAGTTGGGGATTTCGAGGGTCTTGACTGCAGCTTCAAGATTTGTGTCAAGGAGTCCCATACCAACTGGAGCAGCCACTGACCATACAGAGAGCAATGCCCATTGTACTTTACACAAGTTATCAAGAGAAGACAGACAGCATGTCCTCCATCCTATAACAAGATCCCAATAGCCACCATTCTTCCTGACACTGATGAGATGATTGAGTAGATAACATTACATCTCAGGAGAGTTGGAGTAGCTTAAAAGCTCATCAAGTTGAGCCTTGAACAACATGGGAGCTGGGGGGAGGGGAGGCCCACCCACATGCCATTGAAAATCTGCGTATAACTTTACAGGAAGCCCTCCAGATGCATGGTTCCACATCTGTAGATTCAATCAGCCCAGACTGTATTGTTTTCTTGTTCAGTTACTAAGACGTGTCCGACTCTTTCCGACCCCATGAATGGCAGCACACCAGGCCTCCCTGTCCATCACCAACTCCTGGAGTTTACTCAAACTCATGTCCATCAAGTCAGAGATGCTATCTAACAATCTCATCCTCTGTCATCCCCTTCTCCTCCTGCCCTCAGTCTTTCCCAGCATCAGGGTCTTTTCTAATGAGTTGGCTCTTCACATCAGGTGGCCAAAGTACTGGAGCTTCAGCTTCAGCATCAGTCCTTCCAATGAACATCCAGGGTTGATTTCCTTTAGGATTGACTGGTTTGGTCTCCTTGCTGTCCAAGGGACTCTCCAGGGTCTTTTCCAGCACTGCAGTTCGAGAGCATCAATTCTTTGGTGCTCAGCCTTAGTACCTGTAGTATATATTTATCCAAAAGAAAAAAAAAAAAAATCCTTGTGTAAGTGGCCCCACTCGTCAACTGTATTTATTCTTTTTATTTAACATTTACTAATTTGGCTGTGCTAGGTCTTAGTTGTGGCACATGGGATCTAGTTCTCTGACCAGGGGTTCTGCCCAGGCCCCCTGCATTGGGAGCATGGAGACTTCGCCACTGGACCACTAAGGAAGTCCCAACTGTATTTATTCTTATGTCTTAACTGGGATTGAGACTCTGGCTAAAGATACTTAATTGGCGGTCACAGTGAGGGCACCAGCAGCTTTCACTAAAGAAAAGGTGGCATCGGTGAGGGACACGGGAGCCACGGGTACCAACAAGAAGGCTGCAGAGGAAGTCCATAGAGACACCTCATGCTACAGCAGACGTGCCTGCAAGTTCTCAAGAAAAACTGGGGAGGGGACTTAGGGAAGGCTGAGGCCCTGCCTCCACATGAAAGCTACCAGAATACGGGTCATCAGTGTTCACATATCTCCTCTCCAGCATGTGTGAGTGGCTACATCCCAGGCAGCTCAGTGGTAAAGAACCTGCCTGCCAAAGCAAGGAGACACAGGTTCAGTTCCTGGATCAGGAAGATCCCCTGGAGGAGGAAATGGCACCCCACTCCAGTGTTCTTGCCTGGAGAATCCCACGGGCAGAGGAGCCTGGCCAGTGACTGAGCACACAGAAGCCATGCCCACGGCAGGGCGTGGAGCCCCTGCCTACGCCCACGGTGTGCAGCGACGGCTCTGCCAAGGTGGACGTGCGACGGATTTCTCCCCAGTCTGAACCTTTTTGCTCCCTTGAGTGGTTGTGCTCCTGAATCTCTCTCCTTTCTTCTTGTTCCTCATCATCTCCGGCTGCTCAGCCACTCGATCCTCGATAGCTCTAGTCACTGCCACAGACAGCTTCTGCCCAGCTGAGAAGACAAATCTAATGTCTGTTCCCCAGCTAGACTGGGGGCTTCCTGAGAGCAGGGAGTACTCTTGTTTTGTTTGTCCTTGGCTCCATCCTCAAGGCTGGACATATTACAACTGCTTCATAGATACTGGATGACTAACAGTGATGGGAACAGAGCTTTTAACCAAGCCAGAGAGATGGGGAGGGCTAAAATAATAGAATGTCAGCCAAGACAGGAAGAGTGAGTGGAAAGAAACGAGGATGGGGTGGGGACAAAAGCAACTTCCAGGGAGAAGTAGTAGCAATGCAGGTGAAGGTCCTGAGGGAGGAGGGAATACAGCTGATTGGTGGAACCGACAAAAAAGTGAAAACTGGACCAGAGGGTAGGGAGCTGGTGAGAGGCAAGGTTGGAGAGGGTGGGTAGCTCCCTGAAGGCCTGTTAATCCTTGCTGTGGACACTGGACTTCACTCTAGGGACCAGGGGAAGCCACCAAAGGGTTTCAAGCAAAGGGCATGATAACACATGCACATCTGTACTGTACAAAAGGTCAAGTGGAACTGCATGCAGGAATTGGGTTGGAGGGACCACAGGAATCCAAAAGATAAAAGGCAATATGGGAGTCCTAGAGAGAGGCGGTGGAAAAGGCAATGGCATCCCACTCCAGTACTCTTGCCTGGAAACTCCCATGGATGGAGGAGCCTGGTAGGCTGCAGTCCATGGGGTCGCTGAGTCAGACAGGACTGAGCAACTTCACTTTCACTTTTCACTTTCATGCATTGGAGAAGGAAATGGCAACCCACTCCAGTGTTCTTGCCTGGAGAATCCCAGGGATAACGGAGCCCAATGGGCTGCCATCTGTGGGGTCGCACAGAGTCAGACACGACTGAAGCGACTTAGCAGCAGCAGCAGCAGAGAGGCGGAGAAGGCAAAGGCAACCGCTCCAATACTCTTGCCTGGAAAATCCCATGGACGGAGGAGCCTGGTGGGCTTCAGTCCGTGGGGTCACAGAGTCGGATGTGACTAAGCGACTTCACTTTCACTTTCGTGCATTGGAGAAGGAAATGGCAACCCACTCCAGTGTTCTTGCCTGGAGACTCCCAGGGATGAGGTCGCACAGAGTCAGATACGACTGAAGTGACTTAGCAGCAGCAGAGAGAGATGATGGTGGCTGGAATGGGGTTACAGTGTGGAGGTGGCCGAAGGGGAGGAATCAAGGATGACATCCAGGTTTCCAGTTTGAACAACTGGTGGATAATGGTGGCATTTATTGTGATAGGAAACCGTAGGGAGGAGTGTGCTTTGAAGGAGGAGGGAGGAAGACAAATTGTGTTTTTACCATGTTGACTGTGAGATGACTGTAGGCATCTGAATTCATATCCAGGTGGGGAATTTTATATCTGGATATGCATCTTTGGAGAAAGACCCAGATAAGAGATGTAAATCTGAAAGTCATCTTCATTTAGATGGCACCTGTGAGTTGGTGAAATGTCTGGGGAGAGTACAAAGTGTGTAGGGCAGAGGGCCTTTAACCAGGCAGTGAGGAACTATTAATAAGTAAGGACTGAGCAGGAGGAGCTGCTTCCAAACCTGACTTGATCTTTGGAATCACCTGGGAAATTGTAAAAACCTATCTGCTGGAGGAGTACGTCTAGTGTGGTGTACATGTGCTCAGTTGTGTCTGACTCTTTGCAACCCCAAGGACTACAGCCTGACAGGCTCCTCTGTCCATGGGATTCTTCAGGCAAGAATATCTGAGTAAGTTGCTATTTCCTTCTACAGGAGATCTTCCCAACCCAGGGATCACACCCGTGTCTCTGGAGCCTTCTGCCCTGGCAGGCAAATTCATTACCACTTGGGCCACCTGGGAAGTCCACATAACCTATATTTTGAAAAAAGTATAGTGTGATTAGAAACCATTTGGTAAAAGAAAAAAACTGTCAAAGAAAGTATCAGTGGTTAGGAAAAAAAGGATGGTGGTGTTTCAGAGTCCCACGGGAAGGAATTCAAGAAGAAAGGATGAGACAAACTCAGGACTGAATTTTGTGCTGGGAAGCCAGATGGTGAGGTACCCACTTGTCTGACTCCTTGGAAGCGGGGGATAGGTGTGTGAACTCAGTGAACGTTTATGATTTAGGGGATCATGGGAAGGTGCCCAGCAGGGCACACTGTGCTCAATGCCCTCTGGGAGGCATGCACAGGGCGGGCACAAGGCAGGGGAGGGAAAAGGAAGGGGCATCAAGTGGCAAGGAGCTTTTCACTGGAAGTAGCATCTGAACTGCAGCATTCTTAGGAAATAGTAGAAATGAAACTATGAAGAATTATCAGAATGAATGTACACTCTGGGCAAGAGTTAGACCCACCCGAGCACAGAGAATTAAATGTTTGGTATGAAACAAGAGAAGGGGGCAGAGGCAGTTATTAAGAACTGTATGTTGTTGTTCAGTTGTGTCTGACTCTTTGCAACACCATGGACTGCAGCAAGCCAGGCTCCCCTGTCCATCACCAACTCCCAGAGCTTGCACAAACTCATGTCATCGAGTCAGTGATGCCATCCAATCATCATGTCCTCTGTCACCCTCTTCTCCTCCTGCATTCAATCTTTCCCAACATCAGGGTCTTTTCCAATGAGTTGGTTCCTTGCATCAGGTGGCCAAAGTATTGGAGCTTCAGCATCTGTCCTTCCAATGAATATCCCAGATTCATTTCCTTTAAGATTGACTGGTTGGATCTCCTTGCAGTCCAAGGGACTCTCAAGAGTCTTCTCCAACACCACAGTTCAAAAGCATCAATTCTTTGGTGCTCAGTTTTCTTTATGGTCCAACTCTCACATCCATATGTGACTACTGGAAAAACCATAGCTTTGACTAGATGGACCTTTGTTGGCAAAGTAATATCTCTGCTTTTTAATATGCTGTCTAGGTTGGTCATAACTTTTCTTCCAAGGAGCAAGCATCTTTTAATTTCATGGCTGCAGTCACCATCTGGTGACTTTGGAGCCCAAGAAAATAAAGTTTGTCACCGTTTTCTCTTTTTCCCCATCTATTTCCCATGAAGTGATGGGACCAGATGCCATGATCTTCGTTTTCTGAATGTTGAGCTTTAAGCCAACTTTTCCCCTCTCCTCTTTCACTTTCATCAAGACCTTTTTTAGTTCTTATTTGCTTTCTGCCATAAGGGTGGTGTCATCTGCATATCTGAGGTTATTGATATTTCTCCTGGCAATCTTGATTCCTGCTTGTGCTTCATCCAGCCTGGCATTTTGCATGATGTAGTCTGAATATAAGTTAAATAAGCAGGGTGACGATATACAGCCTTGACATACTCCTTTCTGAATTTGAAATGTTGTTCCATATCTGGTTCTGACTGTTGCTTCTTGACCCACAAACAGGTTTCTCTGGGGCAAGTAAGGTGGTTTAGTATTCCCATCTCTTTAAAAATTTTCTACACTTTGCTGTGATCCACATAGTCAAAGACTCTGGTGTAGTCAATGAAGCAGACGTTTTTCTGGAATTCTCTTGCTTTTTCTATGAGCCAGTGGATGGTGGCAATTTGATCTCTGGTTCCTCTCCCTTTTCTAAATCCAGCTTGAATATCTGGGAGTTCTCAGTTAATGTATTATTGAAGCCTTGCTTGGAGAATTTTGAGCTTTACTTTGCTAGCAGGTGAAATGAGTGCAGTTGTGCGGTAGTTTGAACATTCTTTAGCATTGCCCTTCTTTGGAACTGGAATGAAAACTGACTTTTTCCAGTCCTGTGTCCATTGCTGAATTTCCAAATTTCCAAATTTGATGGTATACTGAGTGCAGCACTTTCACAGCATCATCTTTTTGGATTTAAAATAGCTCAGCTGGAATTCCATCACCTCCATAAGAAACTCATATGCCAAAGTAAACGGCCCCTGAAGAACACAGGTGACATGATTAGCTCTGTGATCTAGTTAGACCATTCTGGAAACCAGTATGAAGGGTGGTCTGTGGTCAGGGTGGTATCGGAAAAGACAAAAGTTCAAACTGACATAAAGGGGGTTTGTGAGATAACAGTTTAAATCCAATATAAAATAAAAATTTTTTAAAAAGTTAAACAAAAAAAAAGAGTGTGTGTGTGTTGCAAGGATCCAGATGAGGGTCAATGGATTCACCAGGATAGGAACAGAAGTGAGGGGGTCATTACCCAGAATGAGAAGAGAATGGACCCAGGAGGCCAGGATCGCTACCTAGGTTCTGGCTTAGGTGACTAGCCCGTTGGAGGTGGTAGGTACTGAAATAAGGAATGAGGAAGACTAGATTTAGGTGAAGAGGGGATGGAGATTGGAGCACAGAAGGGAACATTTCAACAGTGGTAAGCTATTCTTTTCTCTAAAGGAGAAAAGATGTCAGTAACATTATTACTAGTTTCCTAACTGTTCTTTCTCTCACCTTTAAGTCATTTTGCAGCCTATTTCTTTCAAATATCCAGACTCACAAATACCCCTTTCCTCTATCAGAAAACAGCAGCTTCAACCAGTTACAAGGAGTTCATTCAGTTTTTAATTACTTCATTTAAAAAATACATATAATGTAACAACAACTTGCAAGGTACTTGTGAACCTGGGAAAGAAAAGTGAGGAAAACATAACTGGTTTCCCCTCAAACAGCTTATGTTCCAGCAGAAGCCAAATAAATTAGCCTACCAATTATAAACCAGGTAACTTATGTCACAAAACTTTGAAGACATATAAAGTAGTACATGGCTAGTAACCGAGGGGTGGTGGTGGTGGTATTCCACTTAAGTTTATACAGGTTTTAGCAGATCTGTGAACTTTTTAATGTTTGCTTGTACACTTGACAGAAATGGAAGGGACCTAACAGAAGCAGAAGATATTAAGGAGAGGTGGCAGGAATACACAGAACTATACAAAAAAGATCTTCATGACTCAGATAATCACGATGGTGTGATCACTTACCTAGAGCCAGACATCTTGGAATGTGAAGTCAAGTGGGCCTTAGGAAGCATCACTATGAATAAAGCTAGTGGAGGTGATGGAATTCCAGTGGAGCTATTTCAAATCCTGAAAGATGATGCTGTGAAAGTGCTGCACTCAATATGCCAGCAAATTTGGAAAACTCGGCACTGGTCACAGGACTGGAAAAGGTCAGTTTTAATTCCAATCCCAAAGAAAGGCAATGCCAAAGAAAGCTCAAACTACTGCACAGTTGCCCTCATCTCACACGCTAGTAAAGTAATGCTTAAAATTCTCCACGCCAGGCTTCAGCAATACATGAACCATGAACTTCCAGATGTTCAAGGTGGTTCTAGAAAAGGCAGAGGAACCAGAGGTCAAATTGCCAACATCCGCTGGATCATCAAAAAAGCAAGAGAATCTCAGACAAACATCTATTTCTGCTTTATTGACTATGCCAAAGCCTTTGACTGTGTGGATCACAATAAACTGTGGAAAATTCTGAAAGAGATGGGAATACCAGACCACCGGACTGCCTCTTGAGAAACCTGTATGCAGGTCAGGAAGCAACAGTTAGAACTGGACATGGACCAATAAGACTGGTTCCAAACAGGAAAAGGAGTATGTCTAAGCATCTTGCTTACAATGCAGGAGACTTGGGTTCAATCCCTGGGTTGGGAAGATACTCTGGAGAAGGAAATGGCAACCCATTCCAGTACTCTTGCCTGGAAAATCCCATGGACGGAGGAACCTGGTAGGCTACAGTGCATGGGGTCACAAAGAGTTGGATATGACTGAGCAACTTCACTTTCACTTTATTTAACTTATAAGCAGAGTACATCATGAGAAATGCGGGGCTGGAGTAAGCACAAGCTAGAATCAAGATTGCCAGGAGAAATATCAATAACCTCAGATATGCAGCTGACACAACCCTTATGGCAGACAGTGAAGAGGAACTAAAAAGCCTCTTGATGAAAGTGAAAGAGGAGAGTGAAAAAGTTGGCTTAAAGCTCAACATTCAGAAAACNATTGGAAAGATCCCCTGGCGGAGGGCATGGCAACCCACTCCAGTATTCTTGCCTGGACAATCCCCATGGACAGAGGAGCCTGGTGGGCTACAGTCCATGGGGTCACAAAGAGTCAGACACGACTGAGCGATTAAACCACCACCACCACCAACATAACATTGCATCCTCGTTCCCTGGTCCGCAGCAAACGTAGGCATTAGCACAGTGCTGCCCTGAGGGCTGCCTGGAATCTTCCTAAATTGTCCTCAGCCTTCAGTTATGTTTCTCTTGAGTTCAGTCAGCAAGTATTTATATCTGTTCTGTCTCCAGCAGTATGCTTAAGTTATTTCAGTGGATTATCGCTTGTCCCTGGCCTCCCAAAATCATTCCAGGAGGAGAGAATGACCTACATATAGTAGTTTTCTTCTGCTATCATAACAGATGACCACAAATTCTGTGGCTTAGATAACACCAGTTTATCAATTCCTGGTTTTGTAGGTCAGAAGTCCAGGCACAACGAGATAGGTTTGGTTCCCTGATCCCTGAAATCAAAGTGTCAGCTGGGCTGGTTTGTTGGGTAGATGCTCTGAGGGAGGATCTTTTTTGAGCCTTATTGAGATCGTTGGCAGAGTTCCGTTCTTTGCAGTGGTAGGACTGAAGTCCCTCTCCCCTGGCTGTCAATTCGTCCCCGTCCACGTTCCTTGCCGCAGTCTCCTCCATCTTTGAAGCCAGCTGTTGAGAATCTCTTTTGTGTCTAATCCCTCTCACTCCTCAAACGTCTCTGACTTCTCTTGTCTCTGACTCTGAGCTCAGCTTTACAGAGCATATGTGATTAGGGCAGGCCCACCAGGATAGTCTTCATTAAGATGAGCTGACCTGAGACCTTAATTTTATTTCAAATATAAGATATATGTTGCATTTCCCTTCAATGTATCACAGATCCCTTCACAGTGGTACATACATTAGCACTTGCCTAAAAATGGAGTCAAGGTGTGTATACACCAGAGACCTGGAATCTTAAGGGCCATCTCTGAATTCTTCCTGTCACATATCTGAAATGGGAAAAATCTCATCATTTCTAACCATGCCCCAAAGTGAGTTATGGGTCTTTTCTGGTATTGGTGCCTTAGTGGTGGGATGCAGGAAGATGAAAACTCAGAGCTGGAGATGGTCACCAGAGAAGGAGAGGTGGAGAGAAGAGGGACTAGAGGTGGCCTTTGTGGAGTGGACGGTTTGACTGGGGAAGGCCTTCCAGAGTCGGAGCTATGCCCAAGTGTCAAGATTTTATTAGATCAATACAGGGCATTTTTTAAAATTGGAGGAGAATTGCTTTACAATATTGCCTTAGTTTCTGCTGTACAACAACATGAATCAGCTACTTGTTGTTAAGTTGCTAGGTTGTGTCTGAATCTTTGCAACCCCATGGACTGCAGCGTGCCAGGCTCCCCTGTCCTTCACTGTCTCCTGGGATTTGTTTAACTTCATGTCCATTGATGCAGTGATGCTATCTAACCATTTCATCCTCTGCCGCCCCCTTTTCCTCCTGCCCTCAATCTTTCCTAGCATCAGGGTCTTTTCCAGTGAGTCCATTCTTTGCATCAGGTGGCCAAAGTATTGGAGCTTCAGCTTCAGCATCAGTCCTTCCAATGAATATTCAGGGTTGATTTCCTTTAGGATTGACTGGTTTGATCTCCTTGCAGTCCAAGGAACTCTCAAGAGTCTTCTCCAGCACCACAATTCAAAAGCATCAATTCTTTGGCTCTCAACCTTCTTTATGGTCCAACTCTCACATCCATACATGACTACTGGAAAAAATCATAGCTTTGACTAGATGGACTTTTGTCAACCAAGTAATGTCTCTGCTTTTTAACGTGCTTTTTAATCAGCTATAAGTATACATACATCTCCTCCCTCTTGAGCTTCCCTCCCACTCCTACCCCTACCCCACCCTTCCAGGTCATCACAGAGCACCTGAGCTGAGCTCCCTTTGTTATACAGTAAATTCCCATTAGCTATCTATTTTACATATGGTAGTCTATGTGTATATGTGTGTTAGTCACTCAGTCGTGTCTGACTCTTTGTGGCCCCGTGGACCTCTGTCCATGGGATTCTCCAGGAAAGAATACTGGAGTGGATTGCCATTCCCTTCTCCAGGGTATCTTTCTGACCCAGGGATCCAAGCCAAGTCTCTTGCATCGTGGGCAGTTTCTTTAACACCAAGCCACCAGGGAAGTCCCATGGTAGTCTATATATATGTCAATGATACTCTCTTGATTCATCCCACTCTCTCCTCCCTCTGTGTCCGCAAGTCCTTCTCTATGAATACAGGGCAATTTATATTTTCCAAGTGGCTATTCAGGTTAATAAAATCTACAGAGAAACCTAATTGACCTACAGACTAATTGGTTACCTAATTAGGTAATAGGTTACCTAATAGGCTGATTTATGATGATGATGCAGTTATCATAACATCTGTATAAGTTGAGAGGCAACAGTTGCTTCCTTAGAAAGCTAGTGCAGAGTACAGGAGACAGGAGACTTCTGTCATTGGAGGCAGCTTGAGAACACTATACTGGCTTGCTTTATTCATTTAAGAAAGTAATCATTCTAGCTCACCTTTCGAAAAAATCATATTGTTAGTTTTCTTTTTTCTATTTTTAAAGTGGCCATAAAACACCAGCCAGTCTTCTTCCCCCACAACAATTTGTGTTTTCTACGTGTTGATACAGGTTTTCATAAACTGTATTTGGTGTATAACATTGTGGGCCCTGCTTTCCGCTTAGCATTGTTTCTTGGCCCTTTCTCTGTGTTGATAGCCTTCACAAGGAATTAAGTGCTCTTATTTAATTGACCTAATTGGATCTCACGTTTTTGCTGTTTCAAGTAATAACCCTAGAGTAGCCCTGCAGTTGTAGACTAGGCTCAGGTGTTTGAATCTAGGTTACTATTAGATAGATGTAACTGGGCGTTGGGTTCTTACATGATAAGACAGAGGACATTTGTCTTTCTCTGTGTAAGCACAGAGAGAAGGCCCCAGTTACCCTTCGGTTGGAGTCAGGACCCTGCAAGCTGCCCTGGAGACTCAAAGCTGTGTGACTGGGATCTCCAGGCAGGCGAGCTGAAGCCTGGCTGATTCTGAAGTCACTTAGGCGTCGTCAGGTGTTCCTTTGTTGCCGGGTTGGGTTTCTCTTCCTTGGGACTTCAGTTCAGTCACTCAGTCTTGTCCAACTCTCTGACCCCATGGACTGCAGCACACCAGGCTTCCGTGTCCATCACCAACTCCTGGAGTTTGCTCAAACTCATGTCCTCTGTTGTCCCCTTCTGCTCCTGCCCTCAATCTTTCCCAGCATCAGGGTCTTTTTAGCTCTTTTTGTGTTGCAAAGAGTGGACACCTCTTAGGGCCAGGCATCACTTCTTTCCTGATCGCAGGGCGGTCATGTCTTCAACAGTTCAGCTCCTAAAGTCTCTTAGCGTTAACAATGGTCTAGTGTATTCATTGCAACCCTGCCTCCTGGACTCGATCCTCCCCTGGACCGAAGGTCTCTCCCTCTCATCTTGTCACTAACAGACCCAGGCGTCCAGCTTGGCAGAAGCCCAGGGGAAGGAAGACCGAGGGTGGAGTACCACAGAGGGAGGGTTTAAAGGGGAAAGAAAAGCAGAGTGCCCAGCCCTGGGCCCAGAGCCACGTGTTCTTTGCACCTGCTCAGAGGGGGAAGCCAGCAGTTGCTGTCTCAGGCTCGGGAAGCGGCCCTGCTCAGAGGGGGAAGCCAGCAGTCGCTGTCTCAGGCTCAGGAAGCGGCCCCGGGTCGACGGTGGCCCAGTTGGTGTCAGGATGGTGTCCTTTCCTGTCCCCGCCTCAGCTGCTGGAGGTCTGGCCTGCGGACTGGGAAGTGGGGAGGAAAAGGTGATCAGACAAACAGGAGGTCTCGGTTGGTTTTGGAGTCGGGGCTGGAGCGCTGCCTTGTCAATCTCTTCCTGCTACTGGAGCGCCGGCGTAGAGGCCCCCACCCTCTCCTCACACTGCCTCCCTCCCTCTGGCCGCTGTCTGTCTCCCAGGTGGGGTCCCTGCCCTCCCAACCCACGTGGGCTGCAAAGCACTTGTGTTCCTCAGCAGCCCAAGTCTAGTGGCATTCCTGCTGCATCCTCCTGGGCCTCCCAGGACCTGGGAGCAAACAACCCTTATCGAAGGGATGTTCTGTGTTCCCTCCCGGGATTTCACTGTGCACCCAGCACCTCTGAGCCTCCCCACTTAGGAGTTGGGGGCTTCCCAGGTAACAAACCCTGCTGCCAATGCAGGAGATAATAAGAGACTCGGGTTTGATCCTTGGGTTGGGAAGACCCCTGGAGGAGGGCATGGCATCCCACTCCAGTAGTCTTACCTGGAGAATCCATGGACAGAGGAGCCTGGCGGGCTACAGTCCACGGGGTTGCACAGAGTCAGGCAGGACTGATGCAGCTTAGCACACACCACACATACTTCTGGTCCAGAAGAAAAAGCTGACGCCCCTCCTGAGGACGGTGCCCTGCGAGCCAGGCATGTTCCGTGGATGGTTCTGGAATCACCAGCCGAGCCCTCTGGGCCTGGTTCTTCATTGCCCTCTAGTATCTCCTCTTTGCTTCTGAGCAGTTCCGTTTGTTTCTTTTCTCCCAGGTGGAAACAGCATTATGTAAAAAGTCATTTTCTTTAGGAAAAACTCAGTGAAGTTGAATCTTAAAGTGGATCTGGCCCCAGGAAACCTCTCTCACATTCCACCTGTTTTTCTCCAGTTGGCCCCAGCTGGCTGGGCTTTTCCGGTCTGACCTGATGCTCACCATGTAGTTCTTAGAGTTGTTTTCCTCTCTCTCCCTTAACATGGGCCGCCCCATAGGCCCTGTGTCCTGGCAGTCCACACCCACCGGCCTGCTCCTCGCTGGTGTCGTGACCCCCAAAAGCAACACCCTGCCCGTTAGCAGCTCTCCCCAGTCCCCTGTCCTGCCAGCTCCTGACAACCCCTGACCTATTCTCTATCTCTGTGAATTTGACTACTCTAGGTGCCTCAGCTAAATGCAACCATACAATAGGTGCCCTTCTGTGCCTGGCTTCTTTCAGTTAGCATAATATACTCAGGGTTTATCCGTGTTGTACCATGTATCAGTACTCTGTTCCTTCTTACAACTGTAGAATATTCCACTGTATGGATGAACCTTATTTTGTTTATGTGCTCATTGGTTGATGGATATTTAGGTTGTTTGTACTTTGGGGCCATTATAAATAATGCTTCTATGAATATTTATGTGAGAGTCTTTGCATTTGTTTTGAATTCTCTTAGGTAAGTACCTAGGACTTGAATTATTAGGTCATATGATAATTCTGTGCTTAACTTTTGAGAACCCACTGGACTGTTTTTCAAAGTGGCTGCACCTTTGTACATTCTCACAAGCAGTGTGTGAGGGTTCTAGTTTCTCCACATCCTCACCAACACATGTTATTATGCCTTTGAGTAGAGCCATCCTGGTGGGTATGGAGTAATATTTTATTGTGGTTTTGATTTATATTCCCCTGATGACTGATGGCAATGGCAACCCACTCCAGTACTCTTTCTTGGAAAATCCCATGGATGGAGGAGCCAGGTAGGCTGCAGTCCGTGGGGTCGCTAGGAGTGGGACACGACTGAGCAACTTCACTTTCACTTTTCACTTTCATGCCTTGGAGAAGGAAATGGCGACCCACTCCAGTGTTCTTGCCTGGAGAATCCCAGGGACGGGGGAGCCTGATGGGCTGCCGTCTATGGGATCGCACAGAGTCGGACACGACTGAAGCGACTTAGCAGCAGCAGCAATGACTGATGATGTTGAGCAAATTGTCCAGGTTTGGCTAGTGGGAACCTCTTCAAACTGACTCTTGTGTCTTTTACTTTACCTGTGGCATTTTTCGAGTGCCATGATGGACTGAACTGTGTTCATTCAAGATTCATTTGTTAAAAGCCTAACCCCCAGCATGCCTCAGAANGGTTTGGCTAGTGGGAACCTCTTCAAACTGACTCTTGTGTCTTTTACTTTACCTGTGGCATTTTTCGAGTGCCATGATGGACTGAACTGTGTTCATTCAAGATTCATTTGTTAAAAGCCTAACCCCCAGCATGCCTCAGAAAGTTACTGTATTTGGAAATAGGGCCATTAATAGCTAAGGTTAAATGAGGTCGTAGGGTGGAGCCCTAATCCGATTTGACTGATGTCCTCATAAGAAGAGGGAGGCTGTCATAGGGGCATGTATACAAGTCAGAAGACAGTCATCCACAAATCAAAGAGATCAGTCTCAGGAAAACCCAGCCCTGCTGACATCTTGATTTTGAACTTCTAGTCTCTCAAACCTTAAGAAACTAAATTTCTCTTATTTAAACCACCCAGTCTGTGTAAGACTGCCACGAACAGAAAGATGCCTCTGCCAGCTGGTATAAAGACATCTTTATTGGGCAAGCGCTCTCGGGCAGAACTCCCTGGGAACTGCGGNGGAGAGGGGTGGGAGGGGGGTGGGAGGGGTGCTGTGTGCTTCCCCCTCCCCCATGAAAAGGGACTGGCTGATGGCCAGGAGAGCTGGGACCTTTCCTAAGCCTATGAGTCTTGAAGCCCTCAAGGCTTCGCTGAGGCACTCAGCGCTAACAGAACCATCTGAGGCCTCAGTGTAACTCAGACGCACCCCCACCCCGGCCAGCCCCAGTGTCTGAGCCATATATCAGGGGTGGGGCCTGAGAATCTCCATTTCTAACTAATAAGACTGATGTTGCTGACCCAGAAACCGCACTTTGAAACCCACCGCTGACACACAAGTTCTCTGCAAGGCCAGAGGCTGCTCCCTGGGTTCCCGCACTCAGCCTGGGAAACCCACATTTCTGTTGAAATCAAGGATCCAGTGAGTCACGGGACCTTCCTGCCCCACCTCCACCGTCTGTGACACCTGGGGTGAGTGCACTTCTTTTCCAGGAAGGTCCCCCGTTTGGTTAGTGGCCCACTTTCCAGTTCTAACCATGTCTAGAAATGGCGGTTCTAATCATTTTTAACCCTGCTTGCTGGCCGCTACCTCAGTCCTGACTTCAGACTCTCCTGGGCCATGTCCAGGAGGAAAGAGGGCCCCACCGGGCACATATCCATGGTGGGGCCACAGACCCCCGTGGGCCTCTCAAGGTTAGGGATGGGCAGCCACCTGCTCTCTGGAAGTCACCTGGGACCCGTGAAATGCAGATTCCTGGGCTACACACTAGACTTCTAACCAATGCAGGGAGTGGGGCCGGGGCATCCACATTTGACCTGTATCCCATCATGACTGTGAGGCACAGGAGGGTGAGACTGCCGGCTTCCGCAGCCAGAGGGGAAGCATGTATGCCGGACACCTGGCTCCCTTCTTTCCTGTTCCCCTGCCAGGTCTTCCTTGCCAGCCCTTATTTTGGCCAGAGAGCTGAGTTCTGCAGGTCAGGTCACTTCTCTCACCCCAAGCAATGGGGATCCAGGCTGAGCCAAACTAAGCATCAAGCTGTGAGCATCTCCAAGGAATCCCCCTAGCAGTTCTGAACAGGCAGGTAGCCTGGTGCCCTTGCTATGCATGCCTGGTCCAGCGTTCTCAGTCCCGCTGTATGATAGCATCACCTCTGCAGTGGGCAGGGGTCAAAGTACACAAAGATTGGCATTCAGCTGTTCTAAGCCAGGGGTAGGTAATACAGGAGGAGGGCTGGCATGGTGTTTATTTTAAACTCCCTGGATGAGTTAGTTGTGCAGTCAGTGTTGAGACTCTTGCTGCAACTATAAAGAGAGTATTTCCCATGAGGTATGTTTTCTGATTCACAGATAAGCCATCTCTGTATACCCTGGGCCCATGAGCAATTTGGAAGGGGGTTCCTATGTATGTGTGTGTGTCTGTTCATGATTCCCAGTCAATCTTCAAGGAAATCCAAGGTGAATCGATCCTTGATATTCTTTAGAAGGCCTGATGCTGAAGCTCCAATACTTTGGCCGCCTGATGCAAAGAGCCTACTCATTGGAAAAGACCCTGATGCTGGAAAAGATTGAGGGCGGGAGGAGAAGGGGACGACAGAGGATGAGATGGTTGGATGGCATCACCAACTCGATGGACATGAGTTTGAGCAAGCTCCGGGAGTTGGTGGTGGACAGGGAGACCTGGCGTGCTGCAGTCCATGGGGTCGCAAAGACTTGGACACGACTGAGCGACTNAGGATGAGATGGTTGGATGGCATCACCAACTCGATGGACATGAGTTTGAGCAAGCTCCGGGAGTTGGTGGTGGACAGGGAGACCTGGCGTGCTGCAGTCCATGGGGTCGCAAAGACTTGGACACGACTGAGCGACTGAACAACAACCAGCCCTGGAGTCAGAAACTTGAATGTCACTGAAGATTCCTCCCTCTTCTATATTTATTCCTCATGTTCAATTTGGACCCAGTCTCTGATCCTTTTCTCACACTATTCCTTTCTCTCCAATCAGCCCCGTTCCTACCCAACATCGCCTCTTGCCTGGATGTTCTTGGTGTCCTTTTAACTGCTTTTTCCAATAGTCTGACCCCCGCCCTCTGCCCGCAGAGGGCCTTTCCACGTCTTTGGATGACACGTGACTTTGTGCATCACGGCACATCCACTGGTGATCAGTCTGAGATACCTTGTCAGTTCTGGTGCTGGCCTGTAGTGTTCAAAGGATGAACTCAGTCCTTTAAAAGAGAAAACAAGTAGCTGAGAAACCAGGTTATTTTCATAAAACCAACCTGAGGTCCAGTCTGCTCTAAATTTGACTCCTCCCAATATCTGATACTTGTCTTTGAGAGGAGAAGAAAGCCATCTATTACTGGACACAGTTTAGAATGACCTGGAATGTTGGGCAGATGCTTTCCAGAGCTGGGAGCAGTCTGTGTGGATGAGGAGTACCCATCTCCCAGGTAAAAGCACACATCATTCTGAATTTTGAATGTGGTTCGTAATTGGGCCAAAAGTACCATCAGTGAGATATCCGTGCCTTCTGAATTCAGGGCCATCAGAAAGCAACATCAGCACCAGATGCTGTACCCAGCAACCTATAACTGTGAATTGGGGGTCTTATTTTAGAAAAGCTAAAAAGGAAGGAAATAAACTGGGAGAGTACAGACTAAAGAAACCAGAACAAAGAGGACAGAGACCCTGGGGAGAGACTGAAAATGTTGTCCTGTTACAAGTGTAAGAAATGATTAGTAATATTTAAAATAGTGTTTTATCTGGTAGGAATGTTCAGACCTTATTTGGATTCTGGTTCAAACAACAACAAAAAGATTTTTGAGACAATTGGAAATGTGATATCGAATAGTTTTTAGGAACTCTTAATATTTTGAGTTGTGATTATGGTCTTGTAACGTTAAAAGAAAGGATTCATATCTTTTAGAGACACATACTGAAATATTTATGGATGGAATGATGTGCTATCTGGGATTTGCTTCAGGATAATTCAGGAGCCAGGAAGGGGATGGGAAGAGTGTTGAAAGAAGATTGGCCAGGAGTCAGTAACTGTTGAAGCCGAGTGGTAGGTACAGCGAGGTTCATTATACTATTCAGCTTTCATAGGTGTTTGAGTTTCTTTACAATGAAAAAGTTTTTTTAAGAATGACATTTTTATTACTAAAAATTGTGATGATTTTTTACCTAAATTGGTGGTCTGCATGAGCATAAAGGGGCTTATGGAAACTGAAAGTTTGAGGCAAACTGCTAAATGCTATACGATCTTGAATAGAGGGAATATATAGTTCGCATTTCACAAAGGAGGGGTTGTAAGAAAAGAATCACAAGTCAGAGGAAGTTGTCCTCAAGATGTTGTTAACAGAAGTCTTCATTGTGGGTTCCGTTAGCCTGGAAGACTGTAAGAATATTTCCCATGTACGGGCAGGCATGGGAGTGGAGAAACTAAAGACATCAGCTTCTAGTTTCTTCCAGGGAATAAATAAAATATACTAGAGTGGGTTTGGGATGTGTTAAAATGACTATGGTTTGAGAAAATATGGAGAAGGCAATTGTACCCCACTCCAGTAACTGTTGATATACTTCCTGGTAGGCTCTGCAATGTTTATACATCTATACAGAGACGGGAATTAAATCATCAGAGAGCTAAGCACCTGAGCAAACAGTTTTAGTTGAAGGCACTGCTTCCACAGAATTTTAACGGCATTTATGCCTCTGTGCCTATATTTAGGAATTGTTCTGAAAGAGGTGAGGAGACACAGTCCTACCAAGATCTCTATTGCATCTGCTGCAGAAATACCCCAAGGGCCCCCCCACTGCCTTGTGGGGTGAGCTTTCTAGTTTGCCACCCAAACATGGAGCCTCATAGTCTGGGTTTGAGTCTCATTTCTACAATTGACTAACTCTCTGGTCTTGGGCAAATTACTAACTTATTCTCAAATTCTCAGTTTCGTTATCTGATCATTGTCATTACCAGATCAAGTGAGAAAATGTCAGACAAGTGTTTAACTCAGGGATTTCCCTAGTGGTCCACTGGCTAAGACTCCATGATCCTAGGGCAAGGGGGCCTGGGTTCAAACCCTGGTCAGGGAACTAGATGTCACATGCCGCAACTGAAGAGCCTGCATGCCACAACAAAGATTGAGGATCCCAAGCACCACAACTAACATCCAGCACAGCCAAATAAATTTTTTTTTTAAGAGCATTTAACTCAGCCCCTGGCCCACATGCCCAGCTAGTATGAATGGTGGTCCTCACCTCCCCATGGTCTCTGCATTCAAAAGATGGATTTTTTCCTGACTTGTTGATGTGTGCACTCTCTGCCTGATTATTCTGTCTCTTTTCTTCGGCTGCTAGGTCTCTTGGACCCAAATTTGCAGCCCGCTTGCAGTAACTGAACAGCCTCATCTGAAAGACATTCCTGTGTCTTCATCCTATTATTACCTCCATCACTCTTTTCCTTGTTCTCTTCACTGCCTATCTTGGTCACTTCGTCCATCCTTTATTCTGTGTGTTTTGATAAACTGGCTTAGCTTTTTAATGGAGCAAGGGAAGGTGTAAGTAACTAAGTAAATAAGTGTGTTGTAATCCTGGGCCAGGAAACCCTCAAAAACAAAAAAAGGGGGACTTCCCTGGCAATCCTTCAGGAACTTCTTTTCTTCCAGTAGTTAAGAATCTGCCTTCCAATGTAGAGGGGTTGGGTTCGATCCCTGGTTAGGGAACTAAGATTACATACACCATGCGGTGCAGCCAATTAAAAAAAAAGAAGAAGAAGGGCCAAGTTGCCTGCTTGTTTTAGGATTCGGTGGGAAACTACAGGCATCCCTCTTTCCACTACAGACGTGTGGCCCTGGATTCAGCCCGGTTTTCTTCCATGACTCGGTGGCCTCTGTTCACTAGTGATTCTGTTCCAGCTGAAGACAAAGGCCTTCCTGGGAAGAGGCAGCGTTTTCCTGGCCAACAGGATGCTGATGGCTGACAGGCACACAGTGTGCCCCAAACATGCCGCTGTCCTCCGCTGGGGCCAGGAAGATGAGTCAGCGCCATTGGCCCCGGACCACAGAGTCTCGGGTCTTCCCAGTGAATTCAGAGGGCGCAGCCTGGGCTTTTGCAGTGTGGAATATTGCAGGGGCTTTTTTTTTATGGGATCCAGCTGAGGCCTTGGTGACTGATATCTCCCCTAATAACAACTGGGGAGGAAACTGCTAGCGAAGATAAAGATAAGAGAGCTTCTGGTGTTTTTAACACCAGACCTTGAAAATGAGGTGTCCCCAAAGTTCCTACTAGCAGAATTCCCCCCAACGCTTTGCTTGCTCCCCTGGAAGTTTCTGTTAAAGAGACAACAACCTAAGTGCTAATATTTATGCCCACTCGTTACCATTCTCTCTGAAATTTGATGCTGTTCTTTCTAGGCTTATGGAGTGGCAGGCAGCCAACCTGTGACTCGGCCTCAGTGGCAAACATGGGTACAGGGTCAGAGGAGGAGGGCAAGGAGGGACTCCAGGGAAGGAAGGTGTCCATGGGGCCTGGGGGCGCATGGTGGGTCTGGGGGCAAAGGCAGCCTTGGCAGTAGAACTGCCCAGCCAGGGCCCTCTGCAGAGAACCCTGCAGACACTCTCAGAAAGCTGATGTCTTGGGTCTATAGCGAAGTTCATCCTTTATTTTGTAAAAAGCCTTTTTATTTAATTTACTTTTCCCCTCCTTTTTATTCTTTTTTCTCTAATTTAATGAGAAGGGGGGGAAAATCCACTACACATGGGCTTCCCCAGTATCTCAGCAGTAAAGCATCTACCTGCAATGCAGGAAACATGTGTTTAGTCCCTGGGTCAGGAAGATCCCCTGGAGAAGGGCATGGCAACCCAAGCCAGATTCTTGCCTGGAGAATCCCATGGACAGAGGAGCCTGGTGGGCTACAGTCCATGGGATGGCAAAGAGGCAGTTACCACTGAGCATGTACACATACAAAGAATCAGATATGAGAAATCATGCATAGAATATTGCCAAGTGAATTTTAAAAATCACAAACCCATAGACAAACCCCATTAAAAAAAACTGATTTATGGCTGTGCTGGGTCATAGTCGCAGCATGCAGGAGCTTTAGATGCTACAAGTGAACCTTTATTTTCAGCATGCGAATCTAGTTCCCTGAGCAGGAATTAACCCAGGCCACGGGCATTGGGAGAACAGGGAAGTTCCCAAACTCTATAGTTCAGTTCAGTTCAGTTCAGTTCAGTCACTCAGTTGTGTCCGACTCTTTGCGACCCCATGAATCACAGCACACCAGGCCTCCCTGTCCATCACCAACTCCCGGAGTTCAGTCAGACTCACGTCCATTGAGTCAGTGATGCCATCCAGCCATCTCATCCTCTGTCGTCCCCTTTTCCTCCTGCCCCCAGTACCTCCCAGCATCAGAGTCTTTTCCAGTGAGTCAGCTCTTCTCATGAGGTGGCCAAAGAACTGGAGTTTCAGCTTTAGCATCATTCCTTCCAAAAGAAATCCCAGGGCTGATCTTCAGAATGGACTGGTTGGATCTCCTTGCGTCCAAGGGACTCTCAAGAGTCTTCTCCAACACCACAGTTCAA